>JAADVV010000706.1:0-12885 GCA_023335905.1 Pythium pyrilobum
AGAGGAGGGAGAGGCTCTTTCTCCAATAACTTGCGTTGCGTTGGCAGGACGAAGCGATGCGCAAGTCGAGCCTTTGGCTTGGGCACAAAGTCTGGATAATACAAACAAAATACTACACGTCTCTCCGTCCGTACAGTGTGTCTTGTCGGTCTTGCTGGGGCAGGAGAGAGGGAGAGACTGGGCCTCGTTGCAGTCACTGGACATGGTGGAAAAGGGGGGGGGGAGGGATGTCGACCGTGTTCATTCACCCCGTCCGTGCGATGGGCTTGAAGCGTCGCCCACTGTCTTGGCTTCAGTATGCGCGGGCCAGTGAGTGACAAAGGGACGGAGGTCATTTTTTCCTTCCCCCACTGATTGCGGCTCTTTCGAGACAGTGATGGTCTCCGCTATTCCGCTTGCCACCGTGGCCGACGGCCCCAGCGGCCCGATCCCTTCATTCGCCAACACGCGCAAAGAAGCCAACCGCAGCAACGATCACGACGAAGACGACGACGATACCATGGCCGAAGCCGACAAGGACACGCAGTGGCACTACGACCAGCCCAGCGTGGAAAAAGTGGCGGCGCTCGCGCCCGAGCACGACGACGACGACGACGACGACGCCGGGAGCGACAAGTCCAAGAAGAAGCGCAAGAAGAAGAAGACCAAGGCCCGGAAGACCCAGGCCAGCAGCAGCAGCAGCAGCATCGCTCGCCTCCCGTCCAAGCTGCCGCCCGTGCGCGGTGTCGCGGGCTTCACGGACAGCTACGTCACGGTCGGACAGACCGAGCCGCCGTCCATCCCGGTCGCCACGCTCTTCGCGGACGCCAAGTTCCCCGTCGGCGAGATCCAGGACCACCCGGGCGACTTCAATACGTACCGCACGTCGAGCGCGGAGAAGCGTGCGCGCGAGCGGGCGGAGGAGGATCTGTATGAGAAGGTGCGCTGCGCATCGGAGGTGCACCGCCACGTGCGCAAGTTCGCGCAGGGGCTCATGAAGCCCCCGACCTGCAAGGAGGTGCTCTCGCGCGGCGACGACTACTCCGTGGACGTGGCCACCTCGCAAGCCAAGTCGAGCCCCCGTCGCTCCCTTGCGTCGCCGTCGCGGTGGCCGTTCTCTCTCTCGCTCTCTCTCGCTCTCTCTCTCTCTCTCTATTCGTAGCCCTTCTTCTTGTTGCTAGTGCTCGCGCAGGCGCCGCTCGAGCGTCTGCTTGTCGCGCACGGCCTGCGCGTATTTGTACTTGAGGTCTTCGATCTCCTCGAAGAAGTCCTGGTCAAATGCACTCAGTTCCATCCGCAACTGCGCGTTCTCGAGCGCGAGCGCGTCCACGTGGCGCTGCAGCTCGCTCGCCTTGTTCTCGAGCGCTCCGTCTTCTTCTCCTCTGTGCGCGGGCTCAGCAGTCTCCGACTGTGCGAGCTGCTGACTCAGCTCGCGGATGTACGCGTCCTTCTGGGCGACGCGGTCGCGCAGCTCGGCGAGCTGCGTCTCCTTCTCCGCGCGCTGCAGCTCGTGGAGCCGCTCGGCGTCTTCCTGAGCGGCCGCGCGCCGCGCGGTCTCCGCTTTGGACGCGGGCGACGGCGCCGCCGACGACGTGAGCTGCCGCACGCGCTGCTGGAGCCGCAGCTTGTCCTTCGTGAGCTCGCCGTTCTCGCTGCGGAGCTGCTCGACCTCGGTCTGCAGCTCGAGCCGCGCGTCGCGCGCCTCCTTGAGCTTCTTGCGCAGCGCATCGAGCTTGTCGGGCCCGACGCCCGCGGCCGCGGCCTTGCGCAGCTTCTCGTTCTCGGAGCGAAGCTTTTCGATCACCTTCTTCATGTTTTCGACCACTTCCTCGAGCTCGAGCCGCTCTTGCGCCGACGACTTGAGCCGCCGAGAAGCGCCGGCGCCCGACGACGGCTGCCGTGCGGTCGCTGCTAGGGTTGCCGGCGCCACCGCGGACGCCTTGCGGTGGAGCCGCTGGTACTCGACGCGCAGGCTCTCGAGCTCGAGCTCGAGCTCCATGAGCCGCGTGTCCTTGGCCACGATCGCGCGCTCTTTCGCGCGGAGCTCCTCGCCCAGCGCGCGCAGCTCGTCACGCACGTCGTGCTCCGCGACGAACGCGCGCTCCTCCCGTTCGAGACGCGTCATCCGCGTGGCGTCGTCGCTCCTGCCCTCGCCATCGTGGCGCTGCGCGAGCCGTGCACGCAGGCGGAGCAGCTGCGCCTCGTAGCTCTCCATCTGCGTCGCGAAGGCCTGCTCCCACTCCTTGCGCTTGAGCACGAGCGTCTCCTGCAGGAACGCGTTCTGCCGCTCGAGCTCGTCGGCGTCCGCCACGTGGAGGCGACTGCTTCGCGCGCGGCCACCGCCGCCGCCGCCGGGCAGCTGCTCACTGGTGGAGGATGGCACGGTCGCGTCGTCTCCTCTTCCTCCCTGGATCGCGTCGCGCGCCGACGAGGCCATGCGCTGCAGCTCCCTGAGCTGGAGCTCGGCGTCCGCCAGCCGCTGCGCGAGCCGCGCGGTCTCTCTCTCGCTCGTCTCGAGCGCCGCCTGCTTCTCCTTGAGCCGCATCGTCACCACGTCGACGCGGCGCTGGAGACGCTTCTCGGCTTCCCACTGCTCGCGCATCTGCTGCTGCGTGTTGGCCTTGGCGTCGCTCGCCATCGCCGTCTCCGCTCCTGCTGCCGCTGCCGCTGCCGCTGCTGTTGCTGTTGCCGGTGACGACGACGACGGCGCCGACTCGCGCAGCGCGAGGTTCTGGGCCTGCAGCACCTTGATCTTGCGCTCGAGCTCGTCCACGATCCGCGCCTCGCCCACGACCTTGTCCTTCAGCGCGCCCTTGAGCCGCTCGACCTCGGCCGCCAGCGCGGCGGCACTGCGCGGCGTCTCGGCCGTGTCACCAGCACCAGCAGTTGCCACTGCGCCACTGCGCTTGCCCTGCTGCTGCTGCTGCTTGGCGAGCTTGCCGAGCGCGGCCGTCGCGCGCTCCTCGCTCTTCTTCGCGAGCGCGAGCTTCTCCTGCAGCATCTGCCCCTGCGCCTCGAGCTGCTCCTTCTCCTCACGCCACTGCTCGCGCTCGTTCTTGGACTGCCGCGTGCTCGTCACGGCGTGCCGCGCCCTGGCCACCTCGACGGCGTGCCGGTCCTCGGCCTTCAAAAACTCCTCCTTGAGCCGGACCACGGCCTCGCGCAGCAGCTGCATCTTGTCCTCGCGCTTGGCCGCGTCCCGCTTCGTGCACGCCAACTGGTCCTCCACGGCCTTCTTGTCCTTCTCCAGCTTGGCGAGCCGCTCGTGGTGGAGTACAATCTCCTCGAGCGCCTCGCCGGCACGCGCCTCGGCCACGTCGCGCTCGTCACGCAGCGCGAGCAGCTCCGTGTCGCGCTCGCGCAGCCGCGCGTGGGCCGCCGCGAGCTCGAGCTCGACGCGCTTCCACTCCTCGAGCACAAACGCGTGGCGGTCCTGCGCGGCCTGGCGCGCCTTCCTGTCGCTACCCGTTCGCTCCAAGTGGTGGATCTTGTCGGCGGCGTCTTTGAGCTGCACGATCGTGCGCTGGTTCTCCTCGTAGAGCTTCTTGTGGAGCTGCGAGGCGTCCGCGCGGTCCTGCGCCTTGGCGGCCGCGACGTCCGCGCGGATGCTCGTGATCTTCTTCTGGTACTCGGCGATGGCCGCGTTCTTCTCGGTCAGCAACTGCTTGAGGCTCGCGATCGACGCCTGCGCGGCCTGCTGCTGCTCGACGTGGTCCTTCTCGTAGAGCCCGACTTTCTTGTGCATGATGGGCGACGACGGCGAGCCGTCGAGGTACTGGTTGCTGCTGCTGCCGTGGCCGTGGCCGTGGCCGCCGTGGAGCTGCAGCTGCGCGTGGAGCTGCTGGAACTCGATCTCGAGGTCGTCGCGCTCGCGCTGCACGCCGCGCTTCTGGGTCTCGAGCTCGTTCGTGAGCTGCAGCAGCTCGGCGTTCCGCGCCTGGAACGCCTGCAGCTGCCGTAGCATCTCGCCGTGGACGCGCTTGAGCTCGGCGACCTCCCTGGCGAGCCGCGCGGCCCGGTCGTCGTCGTCGTCGTCCGTGCGGCCCGCGGCATGCGTGGCGAGCACGTCGAGCTGACCCATGAGCACGCGCTCGCGCGTCTCGAGCGCGTCGATGCGGCCGCGCAGGCGGTGGATCTCGGCGGCCGTGGTCACGGACACGGACGCCGCGGTCGCGTTGCCGCCGCCGCCGCCAAAGGGTAGCTCGGCCTGCTTCTCCTCGAGCTCCTTCTCGAGTGCGCGGCGCCGGTCCTGCTCGACGCGCATCTCGTCCTCGAGCCCGTCGAGCCGCTTCTTGAAGGTCTCCCACTTGGCGTTGCGCGTCGCGTGGTCGCGCGCCTTGACCTGCTGGATCGCGGCCTCGAGCACGAGCAGCTGCGCGCGCGCCGTCTCGCGTGCGTCGCCGTCGCTCTTGGCCTGCGCCTCCATCTGCAGCGCGAGCTGCTGCTGCTGCATCGCCGCGTGCTGCTGGTCGGCGACGGCGTGGTCGTACTTGAGCAGGAAGTGCTGGTAGTTGGTCTTCATGTGGACGAGCTGCTGCTGGAGCCGCGCGACGACCGCGTGGTCCTCGGTCGCGGCCATGAGCTCGCGCAGCCGGTCCTGCGTGTCCGCGATCCGGGCCTTTTCCTGCGTGATCTTGCGCGACAGCGTGTGCGCCTGGCTCGCCGCGAGCTCGGCGTCCTGCTTGGCCTTGCCGTGCTCGCGCTCGAGCCCCTCGTAGAGCTGCTCGAGCTCGCCGATGCGCTCGCACAGGATCGCGTTCTCGCTCTCGAGCAGCGCGACGCGCTCGGCCGCGGCAGTGTCGTTCGACGCCGGTGTGGCCGCCGCGACGTGGGTCTGCAGCTTCTCCTCGAGCTCCTTCACGCGTTGCACTTGCGTGTCCAGCTCGCCCTGCAGCTGCGTGATGCGGCTCTGCGCGACGGCGTCCACCGACACGAACGCGTCGCCCTGGCGCGCGGCCCGCTCCACGACGAGCAGCGCGTTCTCGTGGTGGAGCCGGCTGAGCTGGAGCGGCAGCTCGTACGTCGTGAGGTACTTGGCGCGCAGCGCGGCGTGCTCCTCGCCGAGCCGCGCGTGCTTGGCGAGCAGCGCCTCGAGCTCCTCGTGGCCGCGGTCGGCCACGCTCTTGAGTACGCACTTGTCGAGCGTCGCCTCCATGCGCGCGAGCAGGTCCTCGGCGCCCGACTTCCAGCTCTCCAAGTACAGGATGCGGAACTTGAGCACGCGCTCCATCTCGAGCCAGTCGCTCTCGAGGCCGTGCGCGTCCGCGACGCACAGGCGGTGCTCCTCCTGGAGCACCACGTGCTCGCGCTTGAGCGTAGCGAACGCGACTTCGTCGTGGGCCACGCGGCGCGTCAGCTCGACGAGCTCGCCGCGTAGCCGCAGCGCGTTGGCTTCGTCCGCAGCCGTCGACGCCGCCTGCTCGACCGAGTGCAGCGTGGCCTCGTAGCGCTGGCACTGGCGCTGCATCTCCTGGTGCTGCGCCTTGAGCTGCTGCATGTCGAACAGGAGCTTGGCCTTCTCGGTCGTCGACGCGTCCTGCAGGTGGAAAAAGTGCTGGTACACGACGCTCTGCTGGTCCATGACCGACTTGCACGCCGTCTCCTGCTGCGCGAGCTGCTCCTGCAGCGACTCGTTTTGTGTCTCGAGCTTGGCGCACTCGTCGAGCAGCAACTGGAACTCGCGCAGAAAGTCGATCTGCTGCGACAGCGCGCGCTCCGTCTCGAACGCCAGCAGCGAGTGGTCCATGGCGCCGCCGCGCGTGGCGGGCGATGGCTGCTGCGTCGCGACCGAGTGCGTATTGGTGCTGCCGCTGGTGCTGCCGCTGGTGCTGCTCTCGTGGAGGCGTAGGAGACGCGACTCGAGGGCCGCGGCGATCGCCTGCGCGAGGTCCTCGGCGGAGCGAGTGTCGTACCTCCGAGATTGGTGGGTGGTGAATTCGCCCTCGTCCTGGACGCTCGCGGCGCCGCGTGCCTGCTCGGCCGTCGACTTTCTCTCCGTCTGCTCGCTGTCGCTTCTACAAGAACCCGCATTGGCCGCACCGCCGTGGCCCGCGACCGCATTCGTCTCGCCGCTGCTGTGCTGCGTCGCCGGCAGCTTCACGGGCGACGTCGCCGCGCTCTTCGTGTCTCTCGTCGCAGCCTCGTTCTCCGCTCGCGGTCGTGGCGACGGCTCTCGCGGCCTGGACTCGCCCACGACGGCTCGCGCTGCAGCATCCGCCAGCTCCTCACGCAGCCGCGCGTTCTCCTTCTGCAGCCGTCGCACCTCGTCCTCTCGTTCTTGAGCATGAGCGTCCGGGCCACGCGCACCACCACCACCACCAATGGGTACGTCCACCCCCACGAGTACCCGCCTGGCCACCTCGGGCGTCAGTTTGACGCGCTCGATGAACTCCTCGACCTGGTGCCACTGGTCCATCGTGAGCCCGTGGGCCTCGTACAGCTTGCCGCCGACCACGCGCGCCTGCTCGCGCAGCTTCTGCAGCAGCCGCACGCGTTCCTCCTCGAGCTCGTGGAGCTGGTGCTCGAGCTGCGCCATCACCGCCTGGTGCACGGCCAGCTCGCCCTTGAGGTGGTTCTCGATCGCGACGTCGTCGTACTCGAACTCGACGGGCTTGCCGGCCTCGGCCTTGAGCCGCTCGAACGCGATGTGCATCTTGCCCGTGGCCTCGCGCTGGTCGTTGAGCTCCTGGCGCAGCCTCTGGTTCGCGAGCTGCTGCTTCTCCAGCTCGCGGCGCAGCTTCTTCTGGAACTTGATCACGTCCTCGAGGCCGGCGCCGGCCTCGTACTTGGCGTTCCAGTCCTGCGCCTCCACGAGGTCCTTCTCCAGCTGTGCCTGCCGCAGCTCGAGCTGCTCGACGAGCTCGCCCTGCTCCTTGAGCCGCCGCTTGAGCGCCGCGTTGTCCTGGCCGACGGCCGTGTGCTTGCGCGACTCGGTCTCGACGGCGTGGCGCACGGCGCGCTGGCTCTCGGATCCGCCCTCGTGCAAGTGCTCGACGAGGCTCTCGACGTCGCTGCGCAGCTGCTGGATCTCGAGCTCTTTCTGCTCGAGCTCGAGCTGGTCGCGCACGCGCAGCTCGTGGACCAATTCGAGCTGCCGCTCGAGCTCCTCGAGATCGGCTTCGCCGCTGGGCCCGCTCGGCCTGGCGCTCGCGGGCCGCGTGGCGTCGTTCTTTTTCTGCCGCTGCTGCTTCGTCCACTCGACGGCCTTCTCGCGCAGCTCGTCGAGCTCGGCGCGCAGCACGGCCTTCTCCATGTCGTGGCGCATCGTGAGCGCCTTGGCGATGCCGTCCACGTGGCGCTCGTGCTCGTCCATCTCAATGAGCTTGGCCTCGACGTTCTCCTTCTCGCGCTCGAGCTGCTCGATGCGCGTGCGCTGCTGCGCGTTGTCGATGCGCAGCTCGTCGAGCGCCTCGAGGTAGTCGCGCTGCTGGTCGTGGAGCACCTTGAGCGCGATCTCGTAGTCGAGCGCGAGCTGCGAGACCTTTTCGAGCGCCTCGTCGCGCGCCTGCGCCTCGCGGCGCAGCAGCTCGTTCTCCTGGAGCGCGGAGACCAGCGCGTCGCGCTTGTCCTTGGACACGTGCTGCTCGATGCGCGCGGCCTGCTGGTGGGCGTACGCGCCCGCCGACGTCTCGCGCGCGATCGCGGCGCGCAGCTCCGTCACGGTCGCCTCGAGCGCGTCGTTCTGCTCGCGCAGCGCCACGACCACCGCGTCTGGCGCACCTGCAGCAGCCACCGCCATCGCCGCTGGCGCGGCAGCGGACATGGCATCGCGTGCGTCCTGCTGGAACCGCACGACCGTCGCGTTGAGCTCCTGGGCGGCGGCGCGCAGCCGCGCGATCTCGCCGTCTTGGAGCGTGAGCTGCCCGCCGAGCCGCTCGGCGTCGCGCTGCGCGTCGGCCTCGCGCCGCGCGAGCGCGCGGCACTCGGTCACTTTCTGTTCGAGCTCGTCGTGGAGCTGGTTGTTCTCGCCTTCGAGCTCGTCGAGGTCGCGCTTGAGCAGCTCGAGCTCGTCGCGGCTCGCGATGCACTCGGCCTGCGCGCACCGCCCGGCCGCGGCGCCAGGGCTCGAGCCTCTGGAGGCCATCGTGCTCGCAGCGGGGGGGAAGAGGGGGAAGAGGGGGAAGAGGGGGGGGGAGGAAGGCGGCGATAGGTACAGTATCCACGGAGAGGAGAGAGCGAGAGAGCGACCGACCCAAGCGTCGTCACGGCATCTTCCGGTTTTCCCGCCGTTTTGTGTTTCTTTATTGGACCGAAATTGTTCAAAACGAAGAGCGGTGCTGATCCGGTCTTAGGAGGAACATACCTCTATTATAAGATGCCGATGGGAGAATAGAGGTAGTGAACCCATTTTGGGAATGGCTCGGCGATGGCGATGCCATGGACGAGCTGCTCGGCACAAGCGGGCGGGAGGCCATGTCGACGCTGTCGATCGCGAGAAGCGACGGCGGCACGCGACGCAAGATCACAGTCAATGAGCGCGTCGAGCGGATCCTCCACGGCGCGCTGCAGAGCGACGAGCCGCGCACGGCGAGCGCCGACGCGCGCAACGAAGCGGCCGTGCTTCGCAGCCGGCAGCTCTCCAACTTGTACACGAGCTCGATGGAGGACAGGTTCCTGAAGGCACGCATCCAGTCCGAGGTGGGCCCAGTGGGCAGGACGGACGGACCAAAGTCGGTGCCCAAGAACGTGCACCTCGCGCGGCGCAAAGTGACTGACGTCCCGCCAATCGTCGCGCCTGCCCACCACGACGTGTTCAACACCACCACCAAGCAGCAGCTCGCCGCAGCGCCCGCGAAGCCCGTCAAGTGCTACGCAAAGTTCATGCTCGAGCAGCTCGAGCTGCAGGAAGACGAGGAGCGCAGGAAGCTGGAGGCGGCCCAGTTTCGAGCGCCGGATTTCTCGCCGCCGAAGCCCTGGTACAAAGGCTACTCGAGCAACCACAGGGCGCCGCCGTGCACGATGGACGCTAAGGTGCGTCGCTACGGCGCGTACGGCACGGCCAAGATGCTGGCGAGCGAGACCGCGAGCGGCACGGCGCCACCTTTTGCTCTCCATGCGTCGCAGAGTCTGGACTCTCTCGCCTACAAAGACGCACCGAGCGCGTGGTCGCCGAGCCTCCACGGCTCTCCGTCGCTCTGGCCGGAGGACGCCAACTTTGCCAATGGGTCCAAACTGCAAACACATTCGATGGTGCGGTGCCCGTCGCCGGATTGCCGCTTCCCGAGCCACGTCGTCGGGAGGATGGAGCCGTCGCCCGACGACACGCACTACACGCACATGCAGCAGGTCCACGCGCAGGACGCGCGCGACTTGGAGGCCGCACTCGACGACGAGAAAGCCCGACGGTGCCGCGAGATCGAGTACAACAAGGACAAGCTCGACCACTGGAAGGCCCATCTCCATTTCGAGCCGCTCTCGAGCAAGATGGACCACCCGTTCGTCAAGGTCCACGCCACGCGCGCCAAGGAGATGACGATTCTGCACAGTCCAGAGTATTCGCCAGCCGCCCGGTTCAACGGCCAAGTCGAGAAGCTGATCCACGAGCGGTTCTCACTGCGGTGGCGCAACATGGCGCTTCTGTTAGAGGCGATGAAGAGGACGCCGTGCCGCCGCCCGGTGCTGCAGGACATTGAGAAGCTGCTCGCTCTATCCTACGAGATCTCACTGAAGAACCTGCACCACCTCGAGCTGAACAGGCACCAGTTCTGGGAGTTGCTGTCCAAAGAGTACCCGCTCGTGGACGCCACGCACGCGAACCGCGTGTTCTCGTCGTACGACTGCCGCATGGAGGACCACATCGACATGCGCGTGTTCCTCGCGACCATGCGGGCGATGCGCGTCCAGCAGGGCACGCCGATCGAGCTCGTCACGATGGCGCTCGACGATTTCGATATCTCCAAGCGCCACGTCGTGGCCAAGGCCGACCACTTTGTGGCCGTGATGGCCATGTGCAGCGGTAGCGACGAAGAAGAGCAGGAGCTGAAGGCGCAGGCTCGAATGGTGTGGCATCACATCGTCCGTGGGTTTGCAGAGGAGAAGGAAGTGCGGCGACAGAGGCGGCTACGGGGCCTGGGCGAGGTCGACGAGGACAGTGGAGGTGCGGAGAGAGATACGGAGCCGCTCACTGAGGACGAGGCACAGAGCGAGATCGAGTCGCTGCTGTTCGTCGGTCGAGACGATGAGCCGCATGCCGTGCCCATCAAATTCATTCGCACGGCGCTGAGCCATGAGAAGGACATGCTGCGGCGGTTCACCGAGGTGCTCATCAGGCGGCGCGAAGAGTGTCTTGCCATGGTGGCGACGACGGCGCCCAAACCGCGCCTGCCGACAGCAGTGAGAGAAGGCGCAGGCCGCCGAGATCCACACGGAGAGTCCAAAGTAGAATTGGCGCTTTCATATTAGTCAAATGGCCGCTAGAGACACACGCACAAAAAGAGCTGGCTGTGGAGGATTTCCTCACGCTGTGCACACTACCTAGCGCCGGACTTTACAAGCAGCAGAGCGGCAGTAGCAGTGCGAAGGGGATCAGCGCGAGCGCGACGGGAAGCGACAGGCCGCACGTACAAATGCTGAGCATGAAGCAGAGAAAGATGATGATCCAGAGCGTGATCGAGAACGCGAAGCAGCCGCCGCGCTGGCGCGGCCACGACTCGAGCGTCGCGTGGTTCTGGATGCCGTAGTCCTGCAGCGTGCGGTCCTCGCGCAGTGGCACGCCGCCGTACGACAGGTACCGATCCTCTCCGCCTCGCAACATGGCCGTGAGCGACCCGGCGCCGCCGTGCTTCTCGCTGCACAGCGACGCGACCGTCGCGATCGTCGTCTTGCTGTCCACGGCGACCACCACCGTTCGGCCCGCATCCTGTCAACAAATCAGCACCATCAATTCTCCATGTCCCCAACTACTCGGTTCCATCACTCCAGGGAGAGCAGCACCACGCACGGATCGCACAAAGAGCTGCATGCTTGTCAGTTCGTGTGGGTTGTTTCTTGGTCTTGATTGTCGGAGAGCGAGTCGTGCACTGGGCTGCAGGCGGCGTGGCGTGTCCGTCCGTTCCGCTGGGCTGGCTTTCCTGCGTCGCACCGGGACGCACCACCGCCGACGCTGGAGGAATCTGAAGCGCCTGTCCACTTCGCTGCCGCGTGCGTCGGGGGAACCGCGATCTCAACGCGCGCTCGTCGATGACGCCGGTCGATGGTCGATCTGCAGAGCGGCGTCCACCTGACTGATCGTTCTTTTTTTTTCACCCGAGGGGAGCTGCTCATGTGGATGGCGATGTCATTATCTCATGTCCACAACGAGGTCCAAATGGACAGCATTCTATTCTAGGTGGTCCACCTGAGTTTTTGAAAACGGGTGGGTTTCGATGAAAGATCGTGAAGAGAGACCCACCCGTTTGGTTTGTGTTTGTTGATGTCCCATCGGTGGATTTTCCAAGATGGGCCACGAGCCACCATTGGCACGCATTTACTGTCTATTGATTGGCTGAAAATACTGCTACTAGCATGTGATTGGCTAGTTTCGTGAGTTGCGGCATGGACGGAGCAACATGGGTTGGCCGCCGAGCTTCGACTGGAAGCCGAAGCACGAGCAGCTACACACTCCGTGGCGCGACCAGTTGCCTACGTGGACGACTCGACCGCCCTCCATTCGCGACGACAGAGCAGCGATGGTGGAGACTGTGCCGACGTACGAGGCCCTGCGCGATGCGCTGCTCGACCTGAGCCAGCCCATGGGAAAGCGCACGCGCGCCGTGTTCTACCTGCGCTCGCGCGGCCAGAAGGAGGACCTCCAGGTGCTGCTCACGGGTGAGTTCCTCTTCCTCCATGCTGCACTGCAATGCAATCAGTGTCTTGCCGATTGCTTTTTCCTGACCTGGCAATTGCTTGTTGTGTGGTGGTGCAGCGCTGCTGAATAAGAAGGACTCGGAGCTCATGCGCCACGAGCTGGCGTACGTGATCGGTCAGTTCCAGGATGTCGACGCCTGCGAGACGCTCCAGCAAGTCGTGGAGGACGAAAGCGACGACTGCATGGTGCGCCACGAGGCCGCCGAAGCGCTTGGCGCCATCGGTGCCGAGAAGGCGCTGCCCGTGCTGGAGAAGTTCAGCCAGGATCCTGCCCCCGAGGTCTCGGAGACCTGCCAGTTGGCTGTCCGTCTCATCAAGTTCAAGGCGCTGCAGGCGAGCGGCGAGATCCAGGAGAAGGAGCACGACCGCAACCCGTACCTGTCGGTGGATCCTGCCCCGGCTGCGGAGAAAGACGTGAGCACTGAGGAGCTCAAGTCGATCCTGCTGGACCCGAAGCGGTCGCTGTTCGACCGCTACCGCGCGATGTTCTCGCTGCGCAACCGCAACACCGAGGGCGCGGCGCTGGCGCTCGCCGAGGGCTTCAACGACAAGAGCGCGCTCTTCCGTCACGAGGTCGCGTATGTGATGGGCCAGATGGAGAACCCCGTGACGGTGCCGGCGCTCAAGAAGGTGCTGGTCGACCACAGCGAGCACCGCATGGTGCGCCACGAGGCCGCCGAAGCGCTCGGCGCCATTGGTACGCGCGAGTGCGAGGAGATCCTCCAGATCTACCTCAAGGACAGCGAGCAGGTCGTCCGCGAGAGTTGCGAGGTCGCGCTCGACATCATGGACTACTGGGCGCCGACCAAGTAAAGGGGGGAAGTTTCGAATGCGACCTCATCTATTCATGCCCACTATGTAGTATCTCTTGGAGTCGTTCACAGCCACTATTACATGCGATTAGAATACGAGTACTCCACTTGAACGAATGCGTTGCGTTGTTCGGGGGGGGGGCGGGGGGGGGGGGGGGGGGGGGGGGGGGGGGGGGGGGGGGGGGGGGGGGGGGGGGGGGGGGGGGGGGGGGGGGGGGGGGGGGGGGGGGGGGGGGGGGGGGGGGGGGGG
>JAADVV010000707.1:0-12877 GCA_023335905.1 Pythium pyrilobum
GCCGATCGTGAGCGTGCACGTGGGGAACGTCACGGTCTTGGCGGCCGCGATGAGCGCGGAACACTTGGAGCAGATGGCCTTGACCTGGTCGGCCGTCGGCAGCGCAACCGGGAGGATGATCGTGTAGCCCGTGTCGGTCTGGCACTGGTTGGCCGGCGCCGCGAGCGGCAGGAGGCTCGTCGCGAGGTTGGCGATCTGGCACTCCTCAGCCGCGACGGCGGAGACGGCGAGCGCGAGGGCGCCGGTGGCGGCGAAGAACTTCATGGTGGATATGGGGTGGTGGGGGAGGACTTGGTGGGAACGAGTCGGATTCGAGAATGCGGGATCCAGAGACGAAGAGGGGAGCACACGGCGACTCGCGGGAGCCAGCGCCGCCGCCGCAGAGACGCATCCCTTGGATCCACCAAAGAAAACATCAAAAGAAAAACTTGCAGACGCTTGCTGGTCCAGTGAGCGATCGATTGCGGTCATGGATCGCGTGACGGCACGCGGCGGCAGTCACGTGATCTCCTCGGCAATGAACAGCCGCACCACACATGTGGGCTTTTCTTGTGGAAAGAGGAGGGAAACATCTTACAATAGTGGATGTTCGTCTGTGTTTTGCGTGAATGTACTGATTCTACAGAGCATCACAATCGCATGATTTGGCGGCCTTCAAGTGGCCTGTCAAGGCCGGAGATGATGAGGCAGTCAGTCAGGCTCTCAAGTCAGTACTGTACCTGGGGGCAGCGGCTCCGGTCGCACAAGAGCTCCTCTCGGCGCGTGGCGATTCGATGGAAGCAGCGGGAGGGAGAGCATCCAACGGTAGTTCGTCTGGCATTCACCGCTTCGCCCACAGCTGATGCTGAAGAGCAGCCCAGGGAGCCTTCTGGACGGCATACACAGACAGTCACAGCACTCGTCGAGCGCGGAGGACCTTTTCACGAGCGGAGCTGCCCATGTATTGAGTTAGCAATATCTCCTCGTATTTTCACGATCTTTTCGTTGGCTCTGTCGTCAGCACAGCGACGGGACACCTCTACAAAGAGGGGAAGGGCACGCCTGGTACAGTGCTGTACACGCAAACTGATTACGGCCGTGGCGGACCGCCATCAACTATAGAAGGTGATGGGCCTTGCGTTCAACGCTCCGTATGCAAGTTTTACAACGGAGACAGTGAAGGCTACCAAGACGCAACGCATTTGAAAGGGTATAAGGATGTGTATTTGACAGTGGATAGGTGTATAGATGTGTTCTGACTTCCTTTACGTGTCGCATGCTCGTCGGTTCCCTCGAGTCTTCAGCGCTGTGGATCCGGCGGCAGCGGCTTGCCAAAGCGCAGGGCGTGGAATCCACGCTATTATCCACGGTGGATATTGTTCTGTGATAAATACTGTACATACTTGTGCAGCCGACAGGCGCGCCCGCATCCATGTGTCACGACTCGTGACTCACGACGAAGGGCCTCTCTGACTCAGAGGCTGAGGGCCTCAGTGAGGCTGAGCCGCTGTTTACTCTTGCGCGGCGACAACATACACGAACGCGCCCGCGGCGGCCGCCCGTGCACCCATGTTGATGACGCCGGTGGACCCCGCGGCGGCCGACGTCTGCGCCGTAGACGCCCGCGGCGCCGCCGCCTTTGGTGGCGCGGCTGCTGGCGACGTCGAGCTCTCGCTGGGCGAGAGCTGCTGCTCCACGGACCCCGAGTCGCTCGCTGCGCGGTTCTCGTTCTCGTCTTCTTCTTCATTGGACGGATCGTCGCGCTTGCTGCCGAAATTCGTGCTACCAGCGGTGGCATCGTCGCTCCCTGCTGCAGGCGCAGAAGGCGCGGTGCTCCCACTGGGCTTGGTCGTCGTCTTGGGAGGCGACACAGTGCCCGGCAAATCTGAGGAGGAGCTGTTACTGTCCGTGGATAACCCAGGAGTCGCTGCTGGTTTCAACGTCGGCGGCGACGTCGGAATGGGCGTAGTTGGTGCTGCCCCGCTGCCGCTGCCGGCGCTTCCGCTGTCGCACTGAGCTGCGATGCCGCTGAAGAAGGCCTCCACCGTCACAGTGCTCCCGTTGTCGAACGGCAGCGCGCACTTCGGTAGCGCCGCTCCGGTCTGCGTCGCGGCCTTGATGAGGTCCGCGCACATGGTGCAAATGGTCGTGAGCTGCGCGGCCGTCGGCAGCGTGGACGGCGGCACGAAGCTGTACCCGCTGGCCGTTTGGCACTTGAACGCCGGCTCCACAAGATCGCCGAGCTGGACGGTGAGCTCACCAAAGTCGCACAACTCCGCTGCGGTCGCTGCAGAGGCCAGCGCCGCCAGAAGCACCACTCCCACCTTCATGCGTTGATTGTGTGTGTCTGCGTGAGCTGCCGTGCTCGTGGTTTGCCGACTGAGGCACGCATTCCCCGACCCAGCGGAGACCGCCTCGTCCAGAGGAGATACTGTTGGAGATCCAGCAGATCCGTGTACACGCTGTCCTTGGTGAGACCTTCCCGACATCCATCTGCCCCTGGCGTCGGCTACGCTGTAGCGCGAATGTTGAACATCTGGAGAGCTCGACAGTCGCACGAGATCTCAACGACAACAAGAGGCCGACCGTCGGCGCCGCTCACTGTCGCGGGCAGGCACAGCGCAGCAGTAGTTGTGAAGGAGCAATAGTGTTAATGTTTAATTACTGCATGACGTTAGGCAACAGTTGCGAGCGTGAGTACAGTATCGGAGTGCCTGGAGACTCTGGTTGTCATGAAGCATGCGCAGCAGCATCAGACATCATACGGCTTGCATTGGGTTCGTACAGATGTTTTACATCAGTACATACCGTACTGTCTTAGTAATTGCTGTACCCCCCTGGGGCGCCTATTTTGGAGCTCAAAATTGAGGAGCTCCATTTTGCTGTGGGTGAAGCCATGGCCACGAGCAGCTCACGCCCCGCGGGCGGCGCCCGCGAGGCGGCCATGGCCATGCCTGGCGGCACACCGCTCGACGTGCTCACGGTCGGCGATGGCAACTTCTCGTTTTCACTCGCGTTCCTGAAGAAGCATCGCGCGGGCGTGCGGCTGGTGGCCACGTCGTACGACTCGTACGAGGAGCTCGTGGACAAGTACCCCGAGTCGGCGCGGCTCTGTGCGCAGCTCACGGAGCTTGGTGCGACGGTGCTGCACCGCGTGGACGCCACGAACCTGCAGGTGTCGCTCCGCAACGCCGAAGTGAATGGTGGGGGCGACGACGACGGTCCGCGCGCCGGTATGGCCGCGCGGTTCTTTGACCGCATCATTTTCAACCACCCGCACTGCGGCGAAGAGAACGTCGCGCGCCACCAGAGTCTGCTCTCCCACTTCTACGTCGCGGCGCAGCGTCTACTGCGCAGAGGCACGGGCCGCATCCACCTGACGCTCGCTGAGGGCCAGCCTGAGCGATGGGGGGCCAAGGAGCGAGCGGCCAAGGCCGGTCTCGTCCTAGTTGAAGAGGTGGACGACGTGGACGCCCACGAGGAGCACGCCGTGAATTACGAGCGCAAGCGCCACCAGAATGGCAAGTCGTTCCACCGCGTGCTGCTCCACGGCGAGCGGAAGGAGCAGGCGAGCACGCTGTTCGTGTTCGCAGCGGCAGTCGACCCGACGACAGGCAAGAGCTCGAACGGTGGGCCGGCGACGGCGCCGGATGCGACGCGCAAGCGCAAAGTCCCGGGCGACTCTGCGAGCGACGCCACGACGCCCAGCACGGCGTCCTCTGAATTTTCGTGTGCCCCCTGCGAGAAGACCTTCAAGACCGCGCAGGGACTCAAGACCCACTTGCACATGGTCCACGAGCTGGGCGTCGCCGGCGCAGTCGCGAAGCAGGCCAAGCCGCAGTTGCCGTGCGGAGAATGCGATCGCACGTTCCGGAACGAGGATGCGCGCCGACAGCACCAAATCTCCAAGCACGGCAATGACGCGTCCATCCGGCCCGACTGGTTTCGCCCCCTCGCATCCGACAGGTCGTCCACTGGCGAACTCGAATCGAAGACATGCTCGATTTGCGGCCTGTCGTTTCCGGATGTGGCCTCGTTCGATGCGCACTGGAAGGAGCTGCAGCCCAAGGCAGTGACGAAACGTGTCTGCGCGCTGTGCGGGAAGGCCTTTGAGGAGGAACGCGCGCTGCGGCAGCATCAGAACTTTTGCAGAATCAAAGCTGAGGACCAGAGGGGCTCCCTTGCGTCTTCCACGTCGTCGTCGTCGACGACATCACGATGACACTCCTGCAACCGAGCTGATCTCCCTGATAGGAATGAGTAGACAGAAGTGAATAGAGACGTCGCCAGCATCTTACCACGCGAGTCTCGATTTAAATATCTCCCTTGATGCTTCACACAACCAGAGCACCGCGCTCGCGCGACAGATTGACAGCCGCGGCGACGGCTTGGTCGCCCTTCGCGTCGGCTAGACACTCGCGGAAGACCGTGCACTGAATCTCGAGACTCGACAGCAAGACGAACAAGTCGTCCATAGCGGTCGCCTCGTCGACCTCCGCAGGATCCGCTTCTTGCGCGGAGTCGGATTCCAGACTCGCTTTCTCGACGGCCTGCTGCTCCGATACGGTAATGGAACCCATCGACGAGGCATCGTCCTCCTTCTGCACAACAGCACCACCGAGCAGCGCAATCTGCTTTTCCAGCTCCACTTTTTCGAGAAACATCCGCGCGATCTCGTGTTCGGCCTGCTTCAGCGCTGCCTTCGACTTCCGCTGGGCTTCGGTCCTCTCGAAGAACATGCGCGCGATTTCGTCCTCAAGCTCTGTGATCGTAGCCTTAGCTTTTGACTTCTGCCCACGAGCTTTTTCCTCTAGATCACTCGCTCGTGTTTTCAAATCTTCGATTGCTTCGTCCTTCTGTGCGACTCGATGTGCTGCTTCTTTCGCTGCCGTTTCCATATCCTCAAAGAGGATGCGGAGCTGTTCGATGTCGGCAAGCTGTTCCTTCACCGTCTCCTGGAGCCGCACGATCTGCTCCTCTTTTTCAACCCTCAGGGCATCCAGGGTCTTGATCAAACTGGCACGCTCTTGCTTCAACTGAGCAACTTCGCTGACCGCTTCCTGCAGTTCCTTCTCGTTCGCTGAAGGTGAGCTGTTTTCTGCTGGGTCAGTGTCCTTCGTCGTCAGCGTCTGTTTCTCCGTGGATAAATCGCGCTCAGCTTTAGACAACTTCGCCTGTAAAGATTGGTTTTGCAGCAGTATGGCCGCACTGTCTTCTCGAACTTTTTCAAGTTCGGCCTTCGCGCCGCGCACCTTCACGCGCTCCTTTTCCCACAGCTGGTACATCTCTTTCGCTGCTGCTTCATGCTTGCTGTCCCGGTCAGTCGTAACTGACGTCGTGGTAATTCCGCTGGCCGCGCGCAATGACTCGATCTGCTGCTGGGCCTGCTCAAGTTCGACTTTCAGCTGGGTGGCGCTTCGCTTTGCGCTGTTTTGTCCTTGTCGGAAAACTTCAATCATGTCGCTCTGCTCGATGAGCTGCTCCTCCTTTTCTGCCAGACTCATCCGTAGTTCCTCCATTTCCTGGTGCAATTGTAGCTTCGACATCTCCCAGACATGGTTGTCTCGCGCAATCTTCTGTTCGGCCTCCACCCGTTTCTGGGACTCCTCACGCAGCTTATCTTTCAGTAAGCGACGTTCGCTACGTTCTCGCTCCAGATCAGCAACCACTCTTCCAATTGCATCGGTAGGAGATGATGACGCGTGTGGGGCAGAGTGTTCGAACCGCTCCCCGCCAAACTTCTTCGCGCAGCTGGAATGCTCCGCCTCAAGCTCCTCAAACGCTCTGCTCAGACCCTGGAAACGTGACTCGAGTGCCGCCGATTGTTCTGTCAATGCAGCTACTTTGTGCTCGAGTTCGCTTCTCTCCCGAGCGTGTGAGAAGCGTACTTTCGCCAGCTCGTCGTTGTGCTCGGCGATGATTACTGTAGCGTCGTCGTTTCCCAAATGCTCACTTGCGACATGGCTGTTGACCAACGCGCGAGGTTCAGCTGACTCTGCTAACGCTGTGAGATCGGACACTTGCCGCTGCAGTTCCTGGATCTGTTTATCTTGCATGCGAATCAGATCCTGGTAGGCGCTAGCGGCACTGGGTCCGCTCGTGCCACCCACGCCCATCGCTTCGTCTTCATCCGCGGACGTGAAAATCGAGAGGACGCGTTGCTGGATCTTCTCGGCAAGCTCTCGGCAAAGAACTGTGAACGACCTGTCGTAAAGCGGGAACAAATACCCATCTTCGCCTTGCTCACTATCGGCGCCAGTGGGGAAGAGAGCAAGATGAGGCAGCAGTAGGCGCGCACGTTGCTGCTTGCTTGCCGTGCGGGCACACGCGATTACATGTGGCGATTGCTGGAACTGGATGAGTGCGTTCGTAAAGCGTTCGAGACCGACCTTGTTGCCGATGAGGTCGAGTAGCTTCTGGCGGGTCAATGATGTCCCCACGCTCGAACCCTGATCCAACTTCGACGGTGGTGCGGTCTTGCCCGCATCTTTACTGGTGTCGACTGACGGCACCAGGTACTCCAGGCAGCATCCCAATAAGATTGCAGTCAAACCACGCAGCTGAGCTTGCTCATCTTTCGACGCAGACGTTGTGATGGCCTGGTCATCTTGCGTGGGTGAAAGAACTCCGACAAGAATGGATAGGTTTGTGACCGACCCGACAAGTTCACGTACGGCATTCGTGCACCCGACGCACCACTGAATGAGCATCGTGAGCAAAGCGATCCTCACCTGGAAAACGCTCGACGACGGCGACGACGAGGATGAAGATGTAGTCGAATCGCTCAGGAGTCGCAGGCAGCGAGTGATGAACAAGTCCCCTGATACTGCTTGCGTGTCTTGCTTCTCGAAGTGACTGGGGATTCGGAGGGCGAGTTCCTTGCAGTACGCACTATCTGCAACGAGTGAAGCAAAGCGATGGCAAGCCTTCCAAGCGAGGATCGTATTTGAGCGCAGCGATTTCTTCGAGCTCCGTGTAGCAATGATCTCAGCATTCGTGACCAGTACGTCGAGCAACACTCGTCCAGCAGGAAGTGGCGGTTCGTGAGTCTCAAGCTCGTTTTCGTCGTCGATCGGGGGCGGGGCATTCAGGTGCTGGAAGATCGCCATTTTAGCCGACTCGTTCTTCGTGAAGAGGGCGTCCAGCAGGTTGGTCGCCGCCGCGCCGACTGGCGTTTCGTCTTCGGCAATATCCAGCTTGATGAGCTCTGAGAGTAAGCTCTGGCGGGACGTCAGCGTCTGGAGGTTCACGAGAATGATCTGATTCCCGCCGTTCGCACTGCACAGCAGCTGGATCAGATCGAGTGCCTGTAGCTGAAGATCTGTGAGTTCTTCGTTGCCGCAGCACACAATGTCTCCAATCGCACCCATGAGCTCGCGCTGCCTCGTGATGTGACTCTGGATCTGGCCGATCTCTTGGACTTTGCGAGTCTTCTCGCGCTGTGCCAGCTCGTCGAGTTTGGCGTCCGGAACGCCTTCGTGAAGCCCTGCGACAAGGAACCGCACAAGCTGCAGCACGAGCTTCATCGTACGCTTCTTCTGGGTTGACTTGAGTGCGGAAGGCGCGACACCTTCTTCTTGCGCGGCTTCTTCGTGGCGATGCGATGGTGAAGGCAGCGAGAGCAGCTGAGGCAAATGGGTCGCGAGAAATGGCAGATCGCGGAAGAGGGTCTGGTTCATCAGATTGTCGCGCACCATGTTGTTCACGATCTGGAGACAGTCCGAGACTACGCTGCTGCCCTCGCGCAGTCCTTCGACCTCCATGATCTGGAAGAGCCGCCCAAATCCGTCCTCGAACGCGAGAAACTGCTGCACGCTCTTCTCGCGCTCGGTCATCTTGACGAGCACTTGCAGCGCGGCGTCGCGGATGTGTTCGCGCTTGTCCTCCACGACTTCGAGCAGCCGCCGCAAACCTTCTTTACACTCGAGCACGCTCGCCGCGAACTCCTTCTGCTGGGCCTCCTGCATGCACTTGACGAGCGTGATGGTCGGCCCTCGAATCCACGGCGACGGGTCCTGGAGTAGCTGGAGACACAGCTGGGTGCCCGAAACGGAGGCGCTGGCCGCCGCTGCCGCAGCGGAGCGGAGCGAGCCGTGGGCCGGACTGGCGGTGGGCGGCGGTGGTGGCTTAAGCATGGCCGCGGCCGTGGCCGACGATGTCGACACAAACTCCTGCAGCAGCTCGAGCATGGCCTCCATTAGCTCCGTGTCGCGTGGGTCGGAGACAAGCGCGTGGAGCACGGCGGGGATCGCGGCGAGTCCGAGCGCGACGTGGGCCGGTGTCGTCCGCTTCTCGTCGGTCGCAAGCGTCCGCGCGAGCTCCTGGAGCGACGCGACAGCCTTCTTGCGCTCACCCAGCAGTGTCGCGTACTGCAAACGCTCGACAGCGAGTGTGATCTCCTTTTGTGTCGCAGCAGAGACAGCAGACGCCGAGGAAGCCGCCGTGGAAGACGACGACGGCGGGTTCACAGGTGAGATTATGGCCGCTTCTGCGGTCGATGGCGGCGGCTGCGCTGGGGCTCCGGCGGCCGTAGGAGTCGCGTTCGACGCGGGAGGAGATGGATCATCGGCGGGAGGCGCATCGCCCGCGCTTGAGGCCGTGACGATGCGGTGCACTCGCGAGATCACGCGCTGCATCTTGCGTCGCGAGGTTTCCCTTTTGCCGCTTCCAGCTTTCGTTTCACTTCGGTCCTTCGGTCCTTCGTTCCCTAGCCCGAGTCAGACCGAAGTGTCCCACTAAGTTAACTCAAGAGGGTACGGTATAGTAGTGTAACCTGACGCGGTTACTGGTGGGCTGGTAACCACTGGTTACCAGCGTACCTCGGTGGTTAGTACAGTAACCACCGAGGTACGCTGCCGGCGGGTTACGCTCTGGGTTTCCCGTGTTGGTCCAAAGTGGAACTTGCTCACACCGTGGAGGCAATCGGCAGAGAATAATGGCGGAAGGTGGCGCGGAGAAGCGCGATTCACGCGACAGCGCGCGGGAAAATCCGCTGAAAAATCATTCCAATTCGAAGTCGAGATCGCTTTCTACGTCCTCTCGGTCATCGCGGTCGCTTTCGAGGTCTCGATCGCGAGAACGAGGCTCGCGAAGCCGTCGCTCACGATCCCGATCGGGGTCGACCTCTCGCAAACCGCGCCACTCGTCACGACGTAGCCACCGCAGCAGAAGCCGCTCCACCAGCAGAGATCGAAGCCGACGTGACCGCCACCGATCGATCCGCCGCCGTGACCACCGTGACCGGTCGCGTTCACGGGAACGACACCACAGTGGCAGTGGCCGCAAAAGAAGCCGCCGCGACCGCTCACGCTCAGAGGAGCGGGGCCGCAGCCGCCGTGATAGTGACCCGCGTGGCGGAGACGCACACGGCCGCCGCCAGCGACGCCGCCACGATTTCGATGCCGCAGCCGCAGAGAACGCAACTGAGAAGACGGGAATTGTCGTTGTCGCAAACATGGAAACCAAGGCCGAGTCAGTCGTGATGGAGAAAAAAGACGCGGTGGAGGCCCACACGGATGCGTTGAAACGAGTGGAAGGAAACGCCGTGGAGAGGGAGGACACGCCAACGAGCCAGAATTCGGTCGCGACGTCGACCGCGACGACCAGCTTGTCGAACTCTCAGAGCGAAGAGGTCGACGTTTCGGTGACCAGCACCACCAGCGAACAGAAGAATGGCGAGCCTGAGGACAAGTCAAGCAGCACGGGGAGTGGCGCGGGGATGGCGCCGAAAGTGGATGTTAAGTCGATCAAAATGGACATCCTCAAGGCTCTGGCTGACGCGCGCAAGTCGATGGCAGGAATCAAAGGAGCTACGGCAAATGGATCGGCGCCAACCGCGGCACAGCCATCAGCGCCTGTAAGCAGTACTCTTACTGCAGAACCAGTGAGCGGACCGGAGACTGCTGCTCTCGAGTCACCAACACCAGTGACGGCACTCGAGACAACCAGCGAGCCTTCAGCGTCTGCTAAAGACATTCACCAGGCACACTCGGAAGCAGACACTAAAAAGGCGACCACTCCATTGAAGAATCAACGTGTCGCCTCAGCCGATGTGGACGAATTTGACATGTTTTCGGCCGCCGAGTTATACGAAGCGGGACTTCCGTTGAGCCCTGCAGGTGGTGCAGGTGCGGCTGTGGTCGGCGCCCTCCAGTCTAACTACGACGACGCGGATGGATACTACAAGCCAAGCATTGGTGAAGTGCTCCACGACAAGTATCGCGTACTCGGAGTGGTTGGTAAAGGGGTGTTTTCGACAGTCCTTCGCTGCCAGCGCGTTGGTTCGGTTCCGGCGCTGGAAAGCGAACCTGATGTTGTTGCCATCAAACTGATTCGAAACAACGAGATCATGCGCGAAGCATCCCAGACGGAGATCAAGATTCTGACGGAAATCTCGGAGCGGGACCCTCGCGACAAGAAGTACTGCGTCCGTTTGCTGGATCGTTTCGATCATCGCAACCACGTCGCTCTGGTGTTTGAGCCCATGCAAATGAACGTCCGCGAGGCCATGAAGAAGTTTGGTGGCAAAGGAGGCATCTCCATTCAAGCCGTTCGTATTTTCTGCAAGCACATGCTCATCGCGCTGAGCCATCTCGATGCGTGTGGCATTGTCCACGCAGGTAAGCACGTGCTCGCCATATCGTATGTGCTTAAAACAGCTAACTTAGTCACGTTCTTATGCTGCAGATATCAAGCCGGACAACATCCTGCTCGACGAGAAGCAGACGATGGTCAAACTGTGTGATTTTGGCTCTGCCTTCGAATCGAAGGAAGGGAAACAGGACCCCACACCGTATCTCGTCAGCCGCTTCTATCGTGCACCGGAAATTGTGCTCGGTCTGCCCTACGATAAAGCGGTAGATATGTGGTCCGTCGGTTGCTGCCTCTATGAGATGTTTACTGGAAAGGTGATGTTTCCAGGGGCGACCAACAACGAGATGCTTAAGCTCTTTATGGAGTTGAAGGGCAAGGTGCCGAACAAGTTTATCAAGAAGCATCGCCAGACTTACGTCGAACTGCTGCTGATGGAGCCCCACTTTACTGAGGACAACAAATTCTGCAGCCGGGAACTTGACCGCGTGACAGGTGAATGTTTCGTTCCTCGCGTCGTTAGCCTGACTTGATTCGCCTGACTTGTGACTCATTTAACGTAGGCAAACCTGTTCTTCGTCTGATTGACGCCGTCAAGACGCGATTTGACCTCGGTGCGTCGTTGCTCAGTGCGAAGAGCTCAACGGATGACCGCAAACAAGTGCTAGAACTGCGCAATCTGCTCGACCGCATGTTCACGCTCGATCCAGCGAAGCGCATCACGCCGAAGGAGGCGTTAGCCCACCCATTTGTCAAGACGGAAGGAAAGCAAGCCGCGTCGTGATTGACCCGTTGAGGAGGGGCCATGGACTAAAGGAGCCGATATTATGAGTTTTGTGTTTCTGTGCTCGCAGCATGGCACAAGAACGGACAAAAGCGCATTGGGGGTTAGTGAGTGGGCGTCCAGTGGTGAGAGCAATCAGTAAGGGGTCCTTCCATATTTCGTGTTGGAGGAATACAAACGATTAACTGACCGCAGTGTGCTTCCATCAGTATCTTGAAGTGGTGGCCGAACTCTCCATACATAGTGCAGAGAGCTCTCCTGCGGCAGGAGGGGGTCTGTGGCAAGGAGTCGTGCCACGAGATGATGCATGGGTTGTCGAGCAAAAAGAGTCTATATTCATGTGCTGGCGCCACTTATTTGATTGTATTTTTTACGACCTCAGATACGCGACGCATACGTAGAGGAAAAGGAGCGTGAAGATCATGCCGCCGATCACGATCCACGCATCCACCGTATCTCGACGTTCAATCACGCGCAGCAGCGAACTCGAGAGGCCTAACCGATTCGCGATGTCGAGCAGCTTGGTTCGTGCGCTCTGTTCATGAACGGGGTTGCGTCAGAAAAGTTTGGGACACTGCAGACCGCACGGTAGTTTCAAGAAGCCCACCTTCATACGGGCGCGTTGCGACGAGAGGTCGCCAAGCATCGAGTGGGACATGCTCGTGAGATCTGAGACCATTTGGGTCGACCGATGCAGCGACTCGGACTCTTGGGTGGCGTACATGGCGGCGTTGGCTGAGTCAAACCCCTGCGCATTGGGACGTATCCATCAGTCGCTGCGTCGTTTCCACCCACTCATAGGACGCAGACACGCACCCCATTCCTCCGGCTCAGCAGCGACTCGCGCTCGCGCATCTCCACCGCCCGGCGGCTCACGCGAAAGATGTGCTGCTCCAATGTGTTGCCTAGCGCCTGCGTCTCATTGCGGAGCTGCTGGAGCTTCCTGCGTGTTTGCAGCATCCATCGTGAGCTCCCCAGTCCACGCACTGTCCACCACCATAGCGTCGTCCACTAACTTCATCCACGTCTCCTTCTCCGCTGGTTTGGGGTGCACCTGCACGAGCGAATCGAGCTGCCAGAGAAGCTGCTGCAGCGCGCTGAGGTTGGCGCGGGCCTCGCCCTGTAGCTCCTCGTCCGAGCGGCCGCCCGTGCGGCCCGAGTCCAAGTACGAGATCTGCATCTTGAGTTCATACTGGAACTTGCGCGCCTGAGGGTACAGCGAGCTCAGCGTCTGCTGCTGCTGGCCGGGCTGTGCGTACATGGCGGCCGCGTCGAGAGAGAGAGAGAGAGAGAAGATTGGCCGCGTGGTGAAGTTCAGTGTATGAAAACCGACTCACGTTGAAAAGTACGCAGTGGGGTGCAGTGGCGGACCTCACTAAGTACGTTTTGGAACTGTGTGCACTCGACTAAGTACGACAGAGAAAGCGCGACTGCCCTAGCACCGCAGTCGGCGGAGGGGTCGGATGCCGCGTGGCTTTGTGGCCGGGAGGAGGTTGCTCGTCCCTTCTCCGCTGGATAGACCAA
>JAADVV010000708.1:0-12875 GCA_023335905.1 Pythium pyrilobum
TATCTGTATCGGCGATGCCAACGCGACCGCAGGCTGGCCAAGATAAATGAGTTGCATCCCAACGGTTCATTCATGCAGTTCTGCTCGTGATCTTCGTCGCCTCATCTCGAGATCTGCCACTGCGGGGTACTTCTTCATTACGACGACGACAGCCAGAGCAGAGCGATGTACACTACACTTGTACGCCTCAGAGGTGCGGCTGCGGATTGTTTCTCGCTAAGACATAGTCGGTTTTAGACAGAGCATGCCTAGATCACCGACGGCTTGGTCGGTTGGCTCGCAATCGCAGTGCAATGAGTTCTCAACCGCTGCTTCTCGCCGCACCGAGATGGAGGCAAGTAAAGCTTTGTACGTTGGCTCATGAGGCTTCGCGAGCTGCGCCGTCGTCTCGCGATAGACACTAAACTCTTCGGAAGTGCGTGAATTGTCTGCTTTCTTCCAATTACGTGCCCTCCTCAGCTGTGCCCTTCACCATGAAAAGAGCATCGAAACAGCACGCGGGTGTCTTAACATCACAGTCCGGTCGCTCTATTCATCCTGGATAGCCTTCTGGTAGGCCTCAAAGTCGAATTCGTTCGGCCGGTTGTTGAACTTGTCCACCCAGTCGAAGAGCTTCTCGTCCGAGTAACTCGCGAGCAACTGGCGCAGCAGCTTCTCCGATTCCTGATTTCAGTACAAAGTCGGCCACCCTATCAATTCCACTGGTCCATTGGAATTCCACATCACCTACGCACCGGCTTATCGAGCATGTTGACGATATCTGCGCGGATGAGTCCCATGTCCTTGGTCTCCACGAGGTTGTCGTAAAGCGACACCGTGACGCACGGCGGCGCGAGCGCCGGATTCTCCTTGAACGCCTCGAGGTACGTGACCAAGAAGCACTTGTCCTGGAACTGGCAGAGCATGTTGAAGAAGCCACCCTGGCGGTACACGGGAAAGATGAAGAAAGGAGCGGCCTTGGCGCGCGCCTTCAGCTGCTTGTACGCGTCTCCACCGAGCGTCACAGCGACGGCGTCGTCCTTCTCGGCGTGGTAGTCGGCCCAGATGCTCGTGATCTTGGCGGGCTGCTCGTTCGCGAGCAGCTCCATCTTGACGATCTGCTGCAGCGACAGCGGCGCCGGGAACGAGAAGCCGCCGGCCGTCACCTTGGTCGAGTCGCTCGCGAAGCGGCGCGCGCGCAGCGCCGCGGGGAAGCGAGAGGTCGCACGACGCAGCATGTTCATGTTGGGGTTCCCCGTGGCCCCTGTTCGTGTGTCAATTGGGGGCCACAAAAATGGCATGTCGGTTAGGAACAGATAATTCGAACGCGATCCGTTTGTGTGATGGCAGTGTACCTATATCGGAATAAAGAGGGAAATGAACGGATCCTCGCGGAACTGAAGCTGAAAACGTCACACTATTTTCGCACTGGAATGGCTAGGTATGTACACTACAGAGAAATACGCCACCGTACTCGCCGGCTGCGTGCTCGGGAATAGTATTGCCCGTGCTTCCCAAAGCGCGGACCGAGTCTGCCCAACTCGCACGGTTCATTCTTTCATGCCTGGGAGTCTTTTGCCTTGCTTCCACCCGTAGTGTTAGCAGGTGGCTGGAACGCTTTGAATAATCGTCTCGCCTGCGTTTGGATGTCTTCGCCGCCGGACGAGCTGGAGGACGACGGGGACGACGCCGCAGAAGACGCGGACTCTGGAGAACCCCCACTCTTGCGCGCCTGAAGCGGTCTCTTGCTTGAGGATACTGTCGTGGATGGCGCTGCTTGTGATGGTGGAGTCGACAATGCGACTTTTTGGAGCGAGTTGGTGACGTTACGCGTATCCATCGGGATCAGGTCCGTGACGGACTGCGGGCTCGTCGAGTTGTTGGAGAACAGGATCTCGTGGATGCTCCCGGCGAGCTCCGTTGATACACGGCTCATGAGGGACGGGATGCTCACCGGGGTGCGGTGGATATCTTGGACCATCGACGCGGCGACTTCCTTTGCGTTGATTCCATGGCTTGCTGGAGTGGAGAGGGCGGACGATGGAAATCCTGCGCCAGTTGCGGCGCCGGTTGTTCCTCCCAGCGAGAGAGGATCTCGTCGAACTTGCTGCAAGATGACGTAGTCGATATACTCGTGGATGTAACGCTCCATGTACTGTCGGACCTGGAGCTGCTGCTCCTGGTAGATGATCTGAGGATGGATGGGGGTGTTGTTCTGGTTGAATCGCAACAACTTGTCGGTGGCTTGTGGTGGCGTCGGAGACTTCGCTGGCGACACGTTTGAAACCTTTGGCCGCTTGGCGGATGCCTCTCCCGTGGTCGACGGAAGTGCCTTCCCTGGAGACTTGCGCTTCACACCAGCCTCCGTCTGAGAGTCGCTGCTCTCACTGCCGTTATCACTGTCACACGACTGCGACGTCTTCATCGCGTCCGATTCGTCCATCGAGCTGTTGCGACCGTACGCAAATTCCCGCTGAGCTGGAGTCATGTTGACACTGACACTATCAATACGAATTCGGGCCATCAGGCTCGATCCTGCATCAGTCGCATCATGCAGACTGGAGAGCGTCTGGTCTGATGAGTCTCCTCGGTGCCGCCACCGGAAGACGGGTTTCCGCGAGTTCGTCAGCTGCATCTTCTCGATGAGTCCCACACTAACGAGCACGTTGGCAACATCGTATAGGCGGCGGATTTTCGCTGTGAGACAGAACGCCATCAAGTCAGTCTTCACGGCCTAGTCAGCGCAGAGGGTTCATGGGATGAAGGACCCACTTTTCAGCTGACGATCTTCTTCATTCTCGCTCTCTTCCATCTGAATGAGCTGCTTCGCCGCTTGATCTAATGGGATAATGCAGTGGTCCTGAATTGCATCCCAAGGTACGTCAGCACATCGAATTCGAACTGATGCTAACTACAGAGCAGACGTCATCACCTTTTTCAAGAAGAGCTGGACAAACATTTGGCTCAACTTGGAGAGCGACTTTCCACGACGGCGGTCCTCTGCACACGTAGTAAACGAGTTCGTCAGTTCTGAGGCCACACCACAGAGAATGGTGAACGGAAGCTGTGGCACTGGCTCGCGTACCTTTGAAATTGTAGTCGTAGTTAGTCGCGCCATCCGCTGCTTGCATTTGCATCTCGACGTATTTTTTCTGTAGGTGAGAAGATCCAAGGGCTTAGCGCAAATCGTTGAACCACGTTGTCCTAGCGGCAACAACGTACTCTCATGGCTGTCGTGGAGACTGGGAGGGCGCTGAGGCCGTGCCAGTTGTAGAGATTCTTGCTCTTTCGGCTGACGAGATGGATGCTCTCGAGGATATTTACAATGTCGTAGATGCGCCTTCGCTCCACGCCTAGTTAGCCACAAACCATCAATAGAGTCAGCGACAGAGACTCGACATTGTGACCGAAGTCGCTGGCTGCTGACCAAGTTGGGTCGCTGCCCGGTCGAGACAGATCTCGGTCACTTGGTCGGACCGATACAGTCGGAGAAAGCTACGCAGGCAAGAAAACTCAGCGACAGGTCTCGTGCAGGGTGATGACAAACTCCAGCAATCGGTTCTCACTTTTCGCAGAGCAGGCCGAGCGACTTCTCCTTGCGGTTGTACTCGCGGAACGGCGCAAAGCTGCCTTCCCCGTCATTCTCCTTCGGACTTCCTGGCTCACCCATGTCTTCGTCTCCATCTAGGGAGGCCTGCTCGCTGGCGTGCGCTGCCGCAGCGGGCTCGCTGCGCTTCTCGTCGGCGGCATCGACCTCGCCTTCTTCTTTCGCGTCTTCCGTGATCTTGGCGAGCTTCTTGGCCGCGGCGCTGGGCTTGCGTGGCGCCTTGCGCACGTACTTTCGCTTAACTTTGACACCGGGCACCGGTGGATGCACCGGCAACCGCATGGGCAGGGAGCTGTCCGTCTTCCCCGTGGCAGTCGACGAGAAGAGGTGCATCATCGCCGCCGCGGCCTCCGTGCGGTTCGGACTCGGCTGGTGGAGCGCGCGCTCCTCCCGCAAATGCTGCTGCACAAAAGCCATCCGCACCAAGTCAGTTCCAATCATCTAGACCCACCGCAATGATACAAAGCAGAGCCTCACAATCGCGGCGGTCGCTGGCGTCGTGGGTGCGAGCGGCGCGGGTGGCCGCATGCGGCGCAGCGGACTCGCGTGCGTGTGGTGGTGGGGCGGCGGAGGCCCGTGGTCGTGGGGCGATGACATTACGCCTTACTCGGTGGATCTGTATCAATGGCATGAGTCAGATATCGGATCCCCTCCCCTCCGCTTCCCAGTCCCCCTCCTCAAAGTCTCACCTCTCCCTCTCTATGTACAGCGTCTTTCGTGCTGCCTTCTCCGCTGTGGTCACTGAACGCTGCGCTCCGCTCCTCGGTCGGTCCTCTCCTCTCCGCTCCGCTCCTCTTCGTCGTCACCGCCGGATCTCCTCCCTTGGCGCGCGATTCCGGTTTGAGTTGCTCGCTCGGGAATTGCGCGCGTTGTGCGTTTGTTTGAATTTTGACTGGCGCGAGTCTAATTTTCAGCCAATCAGAGACCATTATCACTCCCGCCAATTTTTAGACAGCGCCACTTTCGCGCGACATGACTCATGAGTGAACGTTCAAAAAAGGCTGCGCGCTGATTGGCGGAATGCTATCGTTCCCCAAAGCTGCAACGGCAAACAGAGCGCTCTATTCGGATGGATGCGGTGCGAACTTGCGCCAACACCAGTCACAGCTTGCGCAGGTTGGCGGGAATGGGCATCTCGCGGAACATGCGCTGGACGAGCTGGCGCGTGTAGGTCGCAAGGGGACCATTGGCGATCCACGCGACGTAGTCTAGCAGCACAACGGCCCATGGAAGAGATAGGAGACCGTCTAACTTGAGCGCGAGCAGCACGAGCGACGCGAGAGGCGGGTTGCTCTGGTAGTAAGTGGTGCAAACGGCCACGTCGCTGCCTGCTGATAGGCGGCGGGGGACAATTGGGCTGGGCAATGCGCGAGCGTAGAACCCCTTACACATGAATTGCTGAATGGATGATTGCTTCATCGCCGACCACGGAAGCGCACCGAACGGAGCCACCACCCCACACCACGGAAGTGAGGAGACCAATGCCACTCTTGTGAGAAGCAGAGACGTCGACACGAACGCGCATGTTGCGAGCACGTCGAGCTGGGGTCGCTTCAATCTGGCCGATTGCATTACGTGGTGGAGCGCACAGCCACTGCTGGCCCATGCCAGGAACACGGCCAGATGAGGGGTGTCGAGACATCCTTCAGCGAACAACTGGGTCGCGAGCGGCACGATGGAGGTGGCAACCGACGCCGCGACCAGCGCTGTCACCTTCCAACCGACGTCGCGATTGACGAGGACGCACTTCACGAGTGGCACAACACCACAGTAACTGACGCAGTTCTTGAGCGAAGACGCGGGCGAGAAAACCGTGACAAGCAGCGTCAACCGCGTGAGCACAAACATCACCGCGAGGAACCCGAGTCCGTAGATGCTGCCAAACACTTGAGTCCAGCTAATCGTCAGCCACCCATCAATCTTGATCAGAAGAAGTGCAGGAAACACCGCGAAGACAGACACAAGCGCAAAGAAGGCCGCAAGCGAGAAGAAAATCTCGTCGAGAAAGTCGACGTAGAGCTTCAGGTTCGCGAACGCGCGCTTCTTCTCTTGCTGCCAGCGACTCGCGTAGTCGCATTTGCTGCCATCAATGCCAAACTCGGATCGGCAAAGTCTGTGCCACAGCAGGTCCGCGGACGCGAGCTTGCGCCACGCGGAGAACGTCTGCGCGCACTGGGAGAGCGAGACGGCGTCCAAATAGTTGAGTAGATGGAGCGTCGCCTCCTCGGGCAGTGTCTTCGCTCTGGCGTGGTCACGTCGTGGGGTCACCGCTGTCGCCGGTGTCGCGCAGCACATCCGAGTTGGCGTCCGCTGGGATTCCAGGCGGTGGCCGATTCGTTTCCTCTCAACGGCTTCCGCTGTTGGTTTCCGTTGTCAAGGTTTCTGCTTCAAGTCCGGAGAGACCATCACTCCCCAACAAGGGGCACAAGGGGGGCGATATCCCTTGTTGAGGCCCTCAACAAGGGATATCTCCCTCGTGTCCCTCAACTTTGAAGGCCCAATAATCGGGATTGGATGCAGTGAAGTGACCATCACTCCGACATGGCACCTTCGTATCCTGTTCCGGCGACCGAGACCGAGCGAGAAGCGACGCCAGCTTGACCGAGGCGACCGATTGAGAGGCAGAAGGTTAACGCGGTGGCCATGCGGCGGAGAAGGATGCAATCCTCTGCATCAATGTCGTCGCTCGTGGAGAACGACGCCTCACTCGTCCCAGGGAAGCCGTTCTTGGAGCATCTCCACCGCGTGCTGAATGGCTACAGTGACGATGAAGCCGATACGGACAGTTCATCAAGTACGCCAGACAAGGAACGACTGAGGCGCCAATTCACATCCACACGGAAGCTGCTAGTGAGCCAGCACGATGCGACCTCGCCTCAGCCGCTCGCGCTTAACGCTGCGTGTCTCTGTTATCTCCAAAAGCTACTCTACGCCATGCTCACGCCGACGAAGAGCCAACAGAGTGGACTGATCACGCAGTGGAGACTCAGCGCCGCATTCACTGAGCAGTTGGAATCGCCATTGGACCCAGAGCGTGCTCCGAGTCTGGGGGCGGCCAGTCCGGGTCGAATGCTGCAGCTCGCTGGGCACCTTTTCGAGGTCGACACACTCCACATCGACGCGCTTTCGGCAGAAGTTGATCTCCCTGTGCCGTCCGACTTCGACTTGCTCATCTTTCCGCGACTATCCAGGCTGCATCTGGATGGAATAGACATTTCGCTAGTACGCGGTCTCACCAGCGTCGCTGACATTCTTACGGTGAGCGTTGAATTCTGAGTCTCCAGAGGAGTTGAGGTGCGCTAACGTGATGTGGGTGGCGGTGCTAGGAACTACATTACTCCAACGCCACGCTCCACACACTTGCTCCACTGCTTGCTCCGCATGGTGGATCGTCAACACCTCTGTGGCCCAACTTGAGGGCGCTAAGAGTCGACAACGCCCAGCTCGATGAGATTGAAGCAGAAGTCCTCGATCATGCACCGAACCTCGAGAGTGCGACGTTCAGGAACAACTATCTTGACAGCTTCGGCGCGCTCCCTCGGTGTGAATGGCTTTCCAGCGTCGATCTTTCGTACAATCGACTCTACTCTCTCGATATTCGAGCTTGCTCCTTCGAGCATCTCAAGGTGCTGAACCTGTCACACAACCAGATCAGCTCCGTTCAGTCTTTGCGCGGATGTAAGCAACTGGAGGTGTTGGATCTCAGTTTCAATCTGATCCTAAATGTGGATGAGCTGCACCAGCTGAGATCGCTTCTTCGACTTCAGTCGGTCTACTTGATCGGGAATCCGGTGTCAAAGACTCAGTTCTATCGTCAGAGAGTTCGCAAAATGCTGTCGGACGGGGTGGTTCTCGATGACGTGCCGTGGAAAGTTCAAGACTTTGCGGACTTCACAACAAAGATCGATTCCGTGCGACCACAGGTTGTGACGACAGATATGCCGCGTGAAGAACGCTTGGCTAGCAAGACGAACTTTAGATTCTCAGAGCGTGTGCCCAGGTGGTCAATGGCGCGCGGTGTTTTGAGGTCGTCTGTCGCCATTGGAAGCGCGCAAGTCGTCGTCTCGACTCTGTGGTCCCGGGATCACGATGCGGAACGGCTGGCCATGTGGATCGTTGCAATTACTGTCGCCTTTGGTGGTCTCTCGGTGTTGCTAACCCTTCTTGTCTCGTCGTGCTGTGAGTTTTACTCGCGGGTGCGACCAACGGAGGCTTCCAAATGCAAAGATGGGGAAGCCGATGTGGAAGCGGCTCCGCGCAAGTCAAGCATCCACTCTTTCACTCGGGGGCTCTCCATGAATCTGGCGACAGTCGAAGCCGACTTACTGGTGGCGGATCGGGAGTATTCGCTCCGCATTGAAGAGTTTTCGCACGCAATACAAGAAGCAATTCTTGCAGGAGATGACTTGGATCTCGCCCAGCTCGAGGACGTCTGCACGTACCTGAAGGCTGCTCTCGCATATTTGAGCGACTTGGATGGTGGTGGCCTCGGATTCGCATGGGTCCGTCTCAACCGCGCAATGCAGAATCTGTCCCCAGCGGTACCAGGTGATCGCCCCCATGAGCTGGTCCGCGATCTTCTCAGCTCTCGGGTGACGCTGGCTCTCGATGCGGCTGAGCCGTCGAACTCGCCCACAACCTCGCTCACCAAGGTCCTGCCCGTGATCCGAATGAGTGCGATTATTTTCTCGTCGATCATGTCGGATAGCAACATGTCGGAGGTACTTCGTGATGCGTACGTCCAAGTCTTCGCGTCGCGGCACAAATGGTGGCGCCAGCGAGCTGTCGTGGCATCCTTCTCCACCGTTCCGGAGACGGACGCGTTCCTGGAGTGGCTCCATTCAACCTGCTCCCAGAGTCAACCGTCCCTGCTCCACACCATCCACAAGTGTGGCGAACGCCTGCAGCTCCTCCACGCGAGCGTCCAAGAGCTCGTCGACGAGCACGTGCATTCTTACAGCCACCATCGCTGATATCAGTATCCGAATTCATAAAAAACTGAAATGGCTACACTATTGAATCTGACATCACATCCCTTCTTCAGTTGTCTTGACAAGGGACATATCCCGCATTTGATCGCAACTGTAACAAGGGACGGTTGGCGCCAGATCGAATCGAATCGAATTGAATATGCCGTTGCCCCGCCGCTCGCCGCCGCCGCCGACGTCGTCGTCCCCTGGCGGCAAGCGCAGCCGCCGCGGCGCCGCGCCCAGTGGACAAGACGGTGCGTCGTCCACACTACTTAAGGTGGCCAGCGCCGTGTGGAACCAGTACTTCCCCAGCGACCACCACATCGGCATCAAGCGCCCCGACGACCTGCAGGACAACGCGTACTACTCGCTCGTGGACGAGAGCGAAGGGCGGTTCCAGGCCGCGAACGCGTTCCGCGGCTGCTTCCGCGACGCTGACCAGTGGCTGCCGCTCATCCAGCACGTGCGTGGTTTGCTCTCGTCGGTATGCCTGCAGTGGAACGACCGAGACCCGCTGACCGGCGTGGGAGGTTTCCGCCTCTCTGTCTTTCTTTTTCTTTTAGTACGACCTCACGCAGCCAGAGTTGAGCGTCGTGTGGCTCCACTACGGCGAGGTGATGCGCGCGACGTCGAGCTTCCCGGACTTTGAGACGGTCTTCCACGAGAATGTTGACGACGTGATCAGCTGCCTCGGCATCGCACTGTGCCTGGTGCGGCACGAGCTGCGGCTCGAGCAGGAAGAGTCCGTCGCTCGGCAGCGCAACCTGCGCATCGACCACACCAAGATCAACGTGCGGCTACACGGGGTGACGCCCGTGCTGCCCATCGCGGCGCTTAAGGCCGACGTCGTGAACCAGTTTGTGAGCATCACGGGCACGGTCGTGCGCGTGAGTGCGATCAAGCCGCTCGTGCGGCGCTGCGAGTTTGTGTGCGCATCGTGCAACGAGGTCACGCCGCGTGCATTCCCCGACGGCAACTACAGCGCGCCGCTCAAGTGTGACCACTCGCCGTGCCGAAGCAAGACGCTCGTGCCCAACCGCTCGAAGGTGGAGACTGTGGACTACCAGAAGATCAAGTATACAGCCGAGCTGTTGTCAGGAGGGCGTTGGACGGAGACCTCATGCTGACGCTGTTGCTGGCGCTGCCTCTAGGGTCCAAGAGATGGAGAACAACGACGCGGGGCCTGGGAGGATCCCTCGCATGGTAGGCGAGCAGGCAGGACCGGACGTGGACTCTGGTATGGTGCTGATGAGCTGTCTTGTAGATCGAAGTCGAGCTCTACGAAGACCTCGTTGACTCGTGCATCCCTGGTAACGTCGTGACGATCTCGGGAGTCGTGAAGAGCATCAACTCGGAGATCCACGGAGGCCGCTACGGCAAGCGAGCGCAAGCGAACAGTCTCTACATCCTGTACATGAGTGCGAACTCGGTCGAGAACTCGGCAAAAGTGATGGAATCGGTTTGGTTGAGGGCCCCTACGTCTATCTGATTGTTGTTTCTGTTTGTGTGTGATCCCGCCATCAGAGCGAGAAGAGCAAAGAGCAGGTCGCTGACGTCGACTTCTCCAAGGAAGACCTAGAACAAATCAGTGATATCGTCAGCCAGGGGAACGTATTCGACCGTCTCGTCCATTCGCTTTGTCCAGGCATCTACCGCAACGAAGTCGTGAAGGCTGGGCTCGTGCTCGCACTGTTTGGTGGGACTCGCAACCCTGAAGAGAAAGAGGCGGCATGTTTCACGCGAGCCGACTCGCACGTGTTGGTCGTCGGAGATCCCGGTTTGGGTAAGTCTCAAATGCTGCGCGCAGTGGCGATGGTTGCTCCTCGTGCTGTCTACGTGGGTGGCAACACGACCACGACGACAGGTCTCACGGTCACGATGGTTAAAGATTCGTCGGGTGATTACGGGCTCGAGGCTGGAGCACTGGTGCTTGCGGACCAAGGTGTATGCTGTATCGACGAGTTTGACAAGATGGGCATCGACTACCAGGCGCTCCTCGAGGCTATGGAGCAGCAGAGCATAAGTATCGCCAAGGCGGGTATCGTGTGTAACCTGAACGCGAGGACGTCGGTCATCGCTGCGGCAAATCCGAGCGGTGGTCACTACAACCGAAGTCGATCTGTGGGCGAGAACCTCAAGATGAAAGCCGCACTACTCTCGCGTTTCGACCTCGTGTTCATTCTGCTCGATCGACCAGACGAGGAACGTGACCGTTTGCTGTCTGAGCATGTCATGAACGTGCATTCCCGCGACAAGCGCCAGCGCCAGCAGTCAAACAAGCGGCAGCGAGTTGACGGCAATAGCTGGCGAGGAGTTGGTGGCGGCGGTGGCATGCATGGCGACGAGTTTGGTGGGGACTGCGAAGAAGGAGATGCCCCACACCGCATGCTTTCCCATCGACTCATCCAGTGTGCCTACGAGTACACGACATATCCGATCCCGATCTACTTCATGCGCAAGTACATCTCGTACGCCAAGCGCTATGTGCACCCGCGGCTGTCAAGCGATGCCGCCGCATTGCTCCAGCGCAAGTATCTCGAGATGCGCAATGCTGGTGACAGCCATTTGAACCCGTCCGACACGATCCCGATCACGACCCGCCAGTTGGAGTCGCTCATCCGACTCGCCCAAGCCCGTGCCAAGGCCGAGTTCGCTGAGATCGTCACGGTGGAGCACGCCCAGGACGTCGTCGATATCATGCAAGAGTGCCTTCTAGACACGTACATCACGGACGACGGCAACCTGGACTTCGGTCGCAGCGGCGGAATGAGCTTGTCCAAGAAGGTAAAGGCGTACGTGGCTCGCTTGATGAAAGCCGCCGAGCGTCGGAACACGTCGATCTTCTCGTTTGACGATTTGCTCGAGGTGGCGAATAGTATGGCGCTACAAGTGGACGACTTTCGTGACTTCGTGGACATTCTCAACAACGAGTGCTACTTGTTGAAAAAAGGTCCGAGAGTGTACAAGGTTCAAGTCTCTTCGTATTCGCAGATGGGGTGAGCAGCAGGGTGAAAGTTCGGATTGGATCGTTGGTGTGCCCGAGGGCTTCCATGGCAAGCCGTGCTGCCGCAACTCTCTGGTGCGTCATTGGCGATGAAAATCGCGAGCTTGTGGCGGATAAAGCAAGGAAGCGTGTTCCCACGGGCATCTAAACGAAGGTTTAATCGATTTGAGGGGTGCGAACGACATCCACTGGGACTGCCACTTGGTGGCGGGCTCGACGGCCGTGGAGGAGCCGTCAAAGGTGGTCGTCGACGCACCAAGCTCATGCAGCAACACGCCGAGATGCGCGCGCTATACCTCACGGACACGGGCTACTGTACGAGTTCATAGTCGAGGATATCCACGTGCAGATACGGATCTTCATTCATGCTCGAGTACATTCGCACGCTCGACGGCACCGACGCGCTCCATCAGGATGAAATTTTCCAGTTCCTCTACCAGATATCACTTTGCGAGACACACGAGATTTACGCCATCGTGGACCTCACCAAGACGCATCAGCTGCTGCTCGGCGATCAACTTTGGATTGCTCTACGCCAGAAGCTCACCCACGGCGTCTCGGCGCAGCCGATTGACGAGTTCTCATCAAGCACGCGGACCCGCGAATGCGCGGTAATAACCCGATCACCGGAGAACTCTGCCGACCAACTTACCTGTCGGAACGCGAGCGTACCCGCGTGCGATTCATCGACGGCTCGCTGCTCAACGGGTTCGCCAAGGACGAGTTCGAGCAGGCGGAGAATTGCTCGATGGACCTCAATAAGCTCACGTTCGACGACCAAAGAGACGATCACCCCGGACCCAGTGACAATTTCCTGACAGACCAGGAGACCGGGAACGGGTCGGATGGATAAAGATGCGATGCGTTCTCCCTTCGTGTTTGGGCAGCATCGTCCACGTGCTATGCACGATGTCGAGTTCGCCGCCGGACGAGCTCCGTGAACAATGCGCTGTACCCGTACCAGCAGGCTGCGTGCCGATACGACAGAGCCGCAGTCAAAGAGCGCTGCGGTACGTGTTAGAGCTTCCTGATTGGTGACCAGAAGTGACGTTATTTCGCGATGTGTAGATATCGCGCGAGAGCCAGCACCTCGTCTCTTGGATCAAGAACTCGCGAGATACGATTGGGGCCTCGTCCAGTTTTACGTTCAGCTAGCTGACTGAGGACACCGATGCCGACTTGAACACTTGTGCGGCCCAACAAGTGTGCCTCTCCGCGTGGGGCTCTTTCGGCGGTGTCGGATTGCTCGAAGCTCAACGATGAGGGTATCGGCGATGAGTGTTCCGCTGCAGTACGTCCGATCGCGGTACTCGAA
>JAADVV010000709.1:0-12867 GCA_023335905.1 Pythium pyrilobum
CCCCCCCCCCTCCCCACCGTAAAATCAGACTGTCACGCCGTTCACTCGTGGCGGCTCTCCCCATTTGCAATGAGCCATCCACGTGGACCACGCACGGCCCAAAGCATTTCCAACGCAGAGCCAACTCTGGAAAAAATAGCACTGCTGTGGTCCAGCCGCTGGGGAACTTCTATGTGGCGCCTCACATCTGCGTACATCTGTGTGCCCCACTGTATCGGGGGGGGGGGGTGTTGCAAAACACAAAAATGGCGCTCAGTCAGTTGTCGAGGGATCCTCTTCGGAACGTGTTCCCTGGACCGACGCAGCTGGTGCCGCTTCGCTTGTGCGCGCTAAAAATATCCCAGTGACCTCCTCTGCTGCTGAACGGAACAGTTCCGAGGATACCTTCCACGCCTCACCACCGGCACTGCCATGCATGCCACTGGCTGCCAGACACAGCGACCCAGATGTCTGCCGCCGCAGATCACAACCTCAGAAGAGAGAAACTGTGTCTCTGAACTTTTGCCGGCACTTTTTTTTTCTTTCTTTCTTTCTGGTGGCGGGTGTCCGAAAATCGTCTCCTGTATTTTAGTGAACATTTGAGATACGTATCCAAGTACGTGTGAATATTCACGATAAATCAAACCCAGCGTTCGCGCGGATCGCGTAGAGCAGCTTCTGCTTCATGATCTCCTTGCTCGAGTACGTCGGCAGCTTGAGCAGGTTCATGCAGGTCGCGCTGGACGGAAGCCGCTCGTCGTCGTCGATCCGCACTTGGTGGATACAGATCTGCGGCGCGAGCTGCCCAAAGCCCAGCAGCGGCTGCCTCGAGACGCTCGTGGTGAACTTGAGCAGTGCCGCGCGGTCCTCGGCGTCAAAGTCGTGCTCGACAATGTCCCAGAACCACTGGATGGACCGCTGTGACGGGTGGTAGCCACCGCCGTAGGCCGTGTGGCGCTGCCAGTCCTGGACATCAATCTTGTTGGCCGTGCCACCGATCAGCGTCTGCAGTTCCGAGGGGCTAAACATTTGGATCCACTTGGCCGGGATCAAGTCGCGGAAGCCACGCAGGAACGCCGCGCTCTCGTGGGACGACAGCACGTTCAGCTTGTAGTTGGCCAGCAGGTGGATGTACCGGATGCGGTTCTCGTTGGTCACGACCACGTTCGCGCCGTCGGGCACGAGGTGGCGCGTGACGACCTGGCCAAACTCCATCTCGCTCACGCTGAACGTCAGCGCGAGGTCCTCCACGTTACCCTTGTAGTGCTTGAGCTGCATCAAGTTGCGGTAGAGATCTGGGTCGAGCGAGTGGAGATCGTCAATGTAGTTGAACTTGCCCAGCAGCTTGTTGAGGAAAAACGCGGCAAACTGCGGCTCCACGAGGATCTCCTCGTACACGGCCTTGCCCAGCACACGCCCGAGGAAGCGGAACCGGTCAGTGACCTCCTTGGACGTATCGACGATGAGCCGCGCCGACGGGTTCGGGTACAGGAGCTGCTCGTTGGTCGCGAGGAAGAACCCGTACTCGGGCGAGAACGCGCTCTTCGTGAGCTGGTCAATGTACTCCTTGAACACGCCGCCGCCATCAATGCCGGCTTCCTCCAGGCCTTGCTCGTTCACAAACGTGACTTTGATGCGCGACTTCAGCGCACTCGGTGACTGCGAGTCGCAGATGCGCTGGAAAACGTCAAAGCTCTCGTCGACAATCTCGTCGCGCTTGACGCGGACCTGGATCGCGCGGCTGAACTCGTCACGCAGGTGGACCATGTTGCGCTTCTCCTCGTCCAGAAGCTTCTCGAAGAGCAGCACGCGGTCGTTGAATGAAAATACCTGCGGGATCGTCGTCAAGATCAGCGATGCACGCGCGTGGGGAGTGAGCGAGCCGCCCGGCGCCATGAGCGACGCCAGCGCCTGCAGCTCGTAGAGGTCTCCTTCCATGGACTCCAAGTCGACCGTCTCCTTGATCACTGGCATCGACGGCCAGAGCCAGGCATTGTCGGCCGTGAAGTGGCGTCGACAGTCTCGGTCGTAAAGCTGGTTGAACAGCTTCACGGACGTCGTCAGCGCCGGGAAGAGATCGCTGTTGATCGTATCTTGGATGGTGCCGTTCGCGCTGCGCGCACTCGAGTTCACGTTCCAGCACACGTCGTAGATAAACGTCTTGAGGAACGAGACGATCTCGCACACGTCGCGCAACTGGAACGGCCACGCGCGGTCGTAGAACGTCTCGTCGTCCAGCGCCAGCAGCATGTGGCTGTAGATCACGTTGAACACTAGCAGCGGTTGCAGCACGCTTTCACTCACTCGCTGCGCCGCACTCGATGTGGTCGTCACAGACGCCTTGACCAGCTCCCACACTCGCTTCACGACGGCCACGTCGTGTGCACATCCAGGCTCGCTATCGCCAAGAGGCTCGGCGCTCACCGAACTCAAGAAGGAGAAGAGCGCCGGTGGTGGAGACTTGAACGACTGGCGCACAGATAGCAAGTGGTTGCGGCCCAGCCCGAGGAGGAACGTCGCGTACACGCGGCACATGTGCTGCAGCGCGGTTGGGTCCTGGAGAGCCGCGAAGCACCGCCGAGTGAACGTGGTGTCGTACAACTGCTGCCACTGGGCCTTGATGCTACCCTGCTGTTGGCCCAGGCCCTGGATTCCGAGCTGCGCTTCCTGTTGCTCACTCTCATCCACTACAGAGCTCGACACAAGTTGTCCCTCCACTCGCGCCGCCGCAGCCTCGTCGTCATCCATGTCGACATCTTCGACGGTGGACGCAATCCCAGACGACTCTGTGTGTATGTCGGCATCGAATGCCCACTGGACGTGCGACTTGGAGACGACGCGAGCAAGCAGCGCTGCGCCGCCCTGGACGACGACGGGAAGGAACCCACTCAACGCGTAGAGATCGAGCACGTTGCCACTCGCGATCGCGCGCTCGCTCCACGACAACTGGGTCGCCGTCGTCTCGTTCGGATACAGCACGGAGAGAACGGCGGCCCAAAATAATCCCTGCGCGGGAGAAGCAGCTGACTGAGTCGACGGCGATGGGAGACCTTGCATGACAGTTTGCTACACGCGAGGAGACAGGCGAGATTGGTTAGCGCCACGAAGAGTCCGACGATATGCAAAGCCACGTACGATCAACGGTGACGACAGCGCGCTCGGCGAGAGCATGACCTTCCGCGCGAACTGGCTCAGCACAGGATCCACGACATCAGCCACACCATTCACACCTCGAGCCGACACAGCCGAATATGACGCTTCTAGGGACCGCACGGTCAGCCCGCACACGATCTGCGCCACGCGGTCCGAGCTGCTCGTCTGTCGCTGGATGAGCCGCTGCAGCGCCTCAAACGTCCCAAACTCTTCTCTCAGAGAGAGCCGCCTTAACAGACCTGGAAGAACGTCGTCCACGTCTCGTACGCCGGCAGCGGCGTACCGATCTCGCGTCGTGAACGTCTCCAGCAGCACTGTACACGCCGTCTTTACTTGGTCTGCGGATGCATCGGCCTCCACCGCAACGCGTAGCGAAATCTCCAGCACGCGCGTGATCTGGTAGAGCCACGTGCTGTCCTTGGGCACCGCGAGTATGTTGGACTCGCTGGTTTTGCCTTGAAGTGCACTCATCAGCAGCATCACGATCACGTAGTTTTGCACATTCACGAGTCGCGCGGCCGTGACGTCGCGCGCGAGCAGCACGCGCTCATCGCGTCCCCTGCGTCCGTACGCGACCAGGAATTTGCGCAGCAGGAGCTGCAGTTTTGGAGTCGCGACGACCGCCGAGGGCGAACCCGTGGGCCCGACCAGCGTCGACAGCTCGGCCTCCAGCTCGGCAAAGACGCGCGAGCGCACGCGCCGTGTGGTCGCCACGCGGCGGCCCATCGCCTGGATCTTGGTGCTCGCGGCCATGCGCCGCCTGTGCGCGAGCCGTTCTTCTCGCAGCAGCTTGGACTGCTGGAGAAGCTCCTCCTTCGAGGTCGCCTGCGCGAGATTGGCGGACGCTCCTGGCGCCGCTACGCCCGCTCCGGAGCCCGCACTTGCGCCATACCCGAACGCGGGCTTCTTGCGACCGCTGAGGTTCACTTTGCGCGACGACTTGAAGCTGCCGTCAAACATATCCGCGCACGAGTCGCCGTCACTCCGCGGCCTTCGGTCGCTTTCTTCGTCTGGAAGAAGAACGCGGCGAGATCCAAACCCCGATGACGTTGAGAGAGGAGGCACTAATATGTTGCTGGCCAACGCAGAGGCATGGGGGGGGTACTAAAATGGTGTTGGGATACCATATGATACCGGTATTGTCCTCGGTATATTCGCCTCGAACACCCCTCCATCACCACGCTCTCTCCGATGGCCGACGCTAACGACGCGGAGGCACCGGCCGCGGCCGCGGACGACGATGAGGCCGTCCCTCGCTCGGCCAATGACACTGTCGACGCTCCATTCGCACCGGAAGCCTCGCCACAGCGAGAGAGCGGCGTGGATGAGGTGCTGGCCACGGCGGCCGCGCGGCAGAAGACCTTCCAGGCTCTGCGAGGTACTGCGTGCCGAGAGCAAGCCGCCTGCTGGGTTGATGGGGGGGACTCACCACGCGCTGTGTAGATCCCGGTGGATGGGAGAGCGGCGTGCGAGACACGCGCAGGTGTGACTACCCGCTGACACCGGTGCCGCGCGTGCCGAGCGCGCGCCGCCCGGCCTCTCGCCGCGGCAGCCGCAACGCCGTCGCCGACGCCGACGACGCAGCGGTGCGATGGACAAAAGAAGAAGCAGTCTCGACAGGAGAACCCGGCGCCGAGCCGACGCGGGCGTCGTCTGCCGGTGGTGGTGGCCCGTTCCGGTGGCGGCAGCACGTGGAGACCCACGTCGCGCAGATGCTGGCGGCGCTGCGGTTCCGGCCGGACGAACTGCAGGGCTTTCTCGCTGCCCATTACCCAAAGCAGGCCGACGACCACGGCGGGGGAGAAGCGAACGAGTCGTCGTCCGATGAAGAAGTCGTCGTGGTCGACAGCGGGCCGGTCGAGCCCAGTGGGCCTCGCAAGAAGTCGAGCATTCACGACATCTCGCCCGTGCAGATGCAGCGCCACGTGAGCAAGTACCTGAGCGTCAAGGACGTGTACAAGCGGCTCGCGCGCGTGGGCTTCCAGTTGGGCGAGACGCTGTACCGCCAGATCCGCGGCATGCTGCTCAAGAGCGTCACGAGCGGCGTACTCGACCGCGAGGCCAACACCGTGCGGCTCGAGTCGATCTTCAAGGTGGAGCTGCGCAGACAAGTCACGATCGACAAGCTGCGTCAGGTCGTCGCGAACGACCAGGCGGCGTATCAGAAGCGCCGGCGCCAGCTGCGCGGCCAACGCAAAGCCGAGCGTCCGGACAGCGCTCGACGCCCAGAGTCGGCGTCTCTTGCTATCCATCTTCCCGTCGGCGACGACAGTGCGGAGACCCATGCGTCGGCCAAGCCGTCGGCCCACACGTTCAAGATGCAGGCGCTCGAGCGCGTGCTGGCTAGCGAGTGGAGACGACAGGACGCCAAGGAGACGGCGGTGCCGCTGTCCGACCAGATTGACGACCTCATCCAGGAGAAGGTGACCGCCGTGCTCTACAGCAAGAACCGGGACGGCTTCCCATTCTGGAAGGACCCTCCGCAGTGTGCGCTCTCGCGGGATGAGACGGGCAAGCTGCTCCGTGGCGTGGTGCGCGCGTTCGCAGCGCTCGCCGTGTTCCGCACGCTCGGTGTCGACCAGCTGCTGGAGGTCGCAAGGGCGACGCGGTGGACGATACTCGGCCAGGGAGCGGCCGTGTGCGAGCGAGGTGACCCCATGGACCAGCTCGTGCTCGTGATGGACGGCCACACGGTGGTCGACTCGTCCGGGTCCTCCAGTTCGTTAAAGGGCGTCCCACCGCGCGTCATCTCGGCGGAGTCTTCACGGGGCGATGAGAAGCGGTCGGTGGACTCGGCGCTGGACGTGCCGCGCGAGCATCTCGGCGAGCTCGGGCTGCTCACGAAGTGTGAAGTGTGGCCGTCGACGCGCCGCGTCGCGTCCAAGTCGGCGCGGCTGCTCGTGCTCTCGCGCGAGGCCTTTGACGGCGTGCTGATCAAGATCTATGGCGGCGCGAAGCGGCTTGTGGCGACGAGAGACGGCGCAGGAAAGCGGCCGACGTCGTCGCCAGCGGTGGCTGGAGGCCGAGTGACGCCTCGCGCCGCTCTTCTCAGTCCGAACCGCCCAGTGTCCGCGGTTGTGAGAGAAGAGGCCGTGCGCAAGTACAAGAAATATCAGCACGAGTACGCTGAGGCTGCCGGTGCGGAGTCCGCAGCGCGGCGGAAGGCGCAGCGTCCTGTCGACGACGGCCAGAACGCTGACGTTGAAGAGACGACGATCGCAGCGGTGGCCCCCAGCGACCTTCTCCATCCAAGAAGCGTGTCCGCAACGACGAGCGTCTACCAGCACTATCCGTCGTTCCCGCCAACGACCACCGCCGCCGCCAGTGGTGGCGGTGGCGGTGGCAGCGCTGGGTCCCATTTGTTCCGCCTCAAGTGTATCCAGCCGATCGCGTTCGGCGTGAAGTCGGTCGAGGACCTGATCCAGGACGAGTGGGCGCCGGCGTTCCCCGACACGAGCACGCTCGTCGACTACATGTCCACGGTGGAGAGCAGCTTCCTCTTCGAGAAGCGGAACGTGCTGATTAAGGCCAACCTGCGCGCTGTGTGCACGAGCGTGCCGTTCCAGGAGGACGCCACGACGCGACGCCGCGCCGACGAATTCCTCGGGCTCTACGCGGAAGCCCAACAGCAAGCGGACGCAGACGCCGCCGCCTCGGCAGCGGCACCAACGTCCCAGTTTTCAGGCATGGCGACGGGAGTGGCAACGAGTGCGTTGGGGCTCAACGCGTCGGCGCTTCTCGCCGGAGTGATCGTGAGCGACGGCGACCCCATGACGCTGGGACAGTTCGCGGACGCGCGACGCCGCATCTTTGGGCGCAGCGGGACCTCGTCGCTCGGCGGCGCGGCGTCGCCCAGCATGCGCAACGTGTTGGCGTCGACGTCGACGTCCGCGACGCTCGCCAAGCACGGCCACGCGCCGTTCACGCACTCGAGCTTTGTCGCGGAGTCGAGCTTCATCGATGAGCCCCGCAGGACCAGGAAAGCCGAGGCGGACGAAGACGACGACCACAGCAGCGAGGACGACGACGATAGTGCCGTCGGATACGGCCGCCGTGCCAGTGCACTCACACCGACGCACCCAGAAATCGACGACGAGGATCATAACGACGCCCGCGCGGGCTTTGTTGCCACGCCACCGTCGAACCCGACGCAGGCCCGCACGATGGCGCTGGACAGCCTGCTCCAAACGATGGCGGCCGGCTCGGCGACCAAGCGCAACTCGGTGGACAACGAGGCGGCGCGCCGCGTGGTCCTGCAGAAGCACATCAACGCGGCGAAGGCGGCGGCTCCCGCTGCGAGCGGGAGCCGCGCGCCGCTGCCGCTGCGCGTCGACCTGCAGCGCCGCATGGAGGCAGCGCTCGCGGCGCTCCGCCTGAAGCCCAAGGCCAAGCTCGACCTCGTGCTCAAGTACACGCACGCGGACTTCTACGATCGGTTCCCGGACGCCGTCGTGCTCTGGGAGCAGGCCGCGCACTACATCTCGAAGCGCGAGCACGCGCTCGCGTCGCTGCGCAAGTTTGAGCTTGTGGCGAGCGACCCGCGGCGCCACTTCCGCTCGCTGTCGACGCACCGCCTCGCGGAGCAGAAGGAGCGCGACGCGCTGTTCTACCAGCTCCACTACGCGTCGGACCTGTGCGGCGAGTCGCTCGACGAGCTCGAGCGGCGCTGCGGCGACGCCGTGCACGTCGACGGACGGCTCTACCGCGACAAGATGAAGAAGGACTACACGGAGCTGCTCTTCGAGGTCGAGCAGGAGCGGCTCGCGATGATCTACAAGGGGATCCATCCGGTGTCCCCGCAAAGCGCGAAGCTTTCGCCAACTGCTCACGGTAGTGGCAACCAGCGAGCCGACGGCAAGCGAGGGATACAGGCCGAGGCAGAAGGAGGCGTGGTGGGGACGAACCCTGTCTCGGCCGAGTCGCGGTACGCGCTGGCGACGCCGCGCGAGTCGATCTACGTCTCCGTGGCCGACCGCGTCCGCAAGGAGGAGCGGGAGGAGCACGCGACTGCCACGCCGACGAGGACGACGCCGCCTGCGCACCACAACCTGTCGGCCCAGGTGAAGCAGCATCGCCAGAACCAGTTGGACGCTCTTGTCACGGCCCGACCGTCCGCCGCTCACCACCACCACCATCCACAGCAGCAAGCAAGAACCAACGCAACAACGACGGAAGGAACAGGATTAGCGGCCCCGACACTGCGCGCACCGAGCGCCGTGCGGCAGCGTCTATGACACGACACAGCACGACGGCGTCGCTCCAGCACGCGCTGGCACGCGTTCTCCACGAGCCGCGGCAGTGAGACGAGTGGACTCCTACAGCTCGGTCTTGGGCCATGCGTCCTCTGGCACGACCTTGGCGAACGGGAACGGGCCGACGAACGCGTACTTGTTCTGCTTGCGCGTCGAGGCCTCGACGTCCGTGTAGTCGAGGTGCGGGAAGTCGTGCTTGTTGGCCGCGAACGACTGCTTGTGCCACTCGACCGCGTAGTTGTTGACGTAAAAGTTGCCAAACTGCGCGGCGTACTGCTGCTGCACCTCGTACGGGTACAGGTAGAAGCCACAGACGTCCGGGTCGTTCGCGCGGATCTCGTCGGCCACGGGCGACAGCACGTACGCGATCTCCTCGACCATCAGCGGCGGCAGGCAGAGCTCGCTCGAGGTCGCCGTCGCCGTGTCGTACTCGAAGAGACACATGATCTGCATGCGGTCGCCGTACGACGTCGTGTTGCGCACAAAGTACGTGACGTTGGCGGCGACATTACAGAACGCGGCGTCCGTGCACTCGAGGTGGAGCGGCTGCAGGCTCGTGGCGGCGTACAGCTTGGTCTCGTCCGAGAGACACGCCTCGATGCCGACGGCCGAGGCGCCCGAGCGCGTCACCGGCAGCGGGAAGCGCGCGCCGGCGTCGCCCCGCGCGAGGATCACCGGGTCAAAGTTGCCACACTGGTACCAGTTCTCCGGGTTGTAGCTGTTGGGACACATGGACGCCTCCTCCCAGTCCGACACCTCCTGCATCCAGTACTTGATCGAGTGGCTGCCGCGCGCGCGCCTAGGGCCGAGCGCCGGGTGGATGCCGTCCCACCACGAGTTCTTGAGGATGAAGCCACCCGTGGAGCCGCCCGTGGAGCGGAAGTGGTCGTTGTACCCCACGAGCGTCATCACGTGGCCGCCCTCGGGCGCCATGCTCGGGCTCGCGACGAACTCGCCGTGCATGTTGAAGCTCGGCACGTTGGTGATCGGGATGCAGCACGTCGTAGCCGAGAGGTGCGCCGGGCAGAGCGTGCACGATGCGCTCGCCGGGTCGCAGCGCGGGTCGCTCGCGAACGCGCCGACGCACGGGTAGAAGCGCGTGGTGTAGGGCGTCGAAGTCGTGATGGCCATGGCGCGGCCGTCGCGCACGAGCGCCTGCTTGGTCGTGGTGGCCTCGTAGAACGTCTCGAGCTTGGTGACCGAGAGGCTCAGCGGGTTGGCCGCGCGCTTCTCCGGCGTGAGCCCGTCGCAGCGCGTGTCGTTGCCGTCGTCGGGCTGGTACGGACAGATCGACGCCGGGAAGATCGAGTTCTTGAGGCCGTTGACGAGGTAGTAAAGCTCGGCCGACTCGCCGCCCTCGGTCGAGTTCTTCCAGATCTCGTTGCCCGGGATCAGACACGCGACCTGCTGCGGCGAGCCCGCGGGGCCCGCGCAGAGGCGCAGCACCTCGGCGCCGTACGCCTGCTCGGAGAGCGGCAGGTACTCGTCCTCCTGGAGCCAGCCCTCGCGCAGGCCCTGCTCACGGTACGAGTACTCGAGCACGCCAATGGTCGCAAAGTCCCAACACGTGCCGCGGTTGTCCTGCGTCTTGAGCGGCGTCGCGAGCTCGACCGCGAACTTGTGCGGCAGCGCACGCAGCGGCGTCTGCTCGTCCTCGCCCTCGTCCTCGTCGTGGTGCTTGCGCGACTTGGACGCGCTCACGGCTGCCGTCTTGTCCAGCACCGCGGCGTGCATGGCCTCCCTGATGCAGAACAGCACCCACCACGTCAAGTTCCTCCAAGTCCTCTCGTCCCCTCCCGTCCCCTTCCGTCCCCTTCCGTCCCGTCCAGGAGGACGACTCACATTTGCTGCTGCATCTTGGCGATCATGAGCTGCTGGCTCGCGAGCGACGACTGCAGCGACACGCAGTAGCTGGCGGCCGCGAGACCGACGGCGGCGCCCACGGCGATCTTGGCCCACGGCGTCGTGTGGGAGTTCCGTGCGGCGGCGCGGTGCTCGGTCGGCAGGAACGCGTCGCGCTCGTGCGCCAAGTTGACGGTCCCGTAGCGGTGGCTGTCCATGGCGGAGCGGATGGCGGAGCAGACGGCGGAGATCGCAAAGTGGGCGACGAGAAGCGTGGTGGCGGACGAGAGGAGGAGGAGGAGGAGGAGGAGGGGAGCAGCTCTGTTGCGGAGAAGATCTGCAAGACCATCACTCTGGTGTCGCCATGTGTCATGTGAGTGGCTTGCACACCAAACGGCGTCGACGTCGCCAACAGATGGCGAAGTTGGGTCAACAAAGAAGAGGGCTACTGTACACGCAAGAAAAATACGCAGAACAGAACGTAACTTGCCTCAGTACCGGTATTCGTAACCATGGACCGGTAGATATCGGTGGACCGATCGGTATTTGAAGTACACGTGATTGAGTGCAGCCAAACGAAATAAAGAGGTGAACAAATCAGTCCCCCAAGTTGAAGTCGAACTCCCGATCTGCGGCGCCGTTGGTACAACACAGTGTGCTGTTCGAGCCAAACACACACATATACACAAAGAGCCTCTGACGGTTTACCGAGAGGCGAGGGAAATAAATCAGGATTCGTGTGAGAGAGGGAGAGAGAAAGAGAGAGAGAGAGAGAGAGAGTGCTCGGGCGTTTCCATATAACGCGCTCTGGGTTTCGCAGGGTCGCTCGTTTCTTCCATGCAGTCCCTTTCTAGGATACAGTATGATGCGCGTCACGCGTTGACCCACCGGACGAGAGAGAGAGAGAGAGAAAAATAGAGAGAGTCACTCACCGACACTAAAAGCCACACTACCGAGTCCCCTCTCAACCTCTCGTTTCTGAACCTTCGCTCTCCTGCATGGTGCGCATCATCTCTCATTCTCCGACCTTCCTTCCACTCTCCACGCCAAAGCTTCCTCCCCAGCGTCTTGGCATGAAGATCTCCGCTATCACTATCACTATCGCGCTTGCCGTCGTTGCTGCGCTCACCGCCGTCGACGCCGCGGCCGAATCCTCCACGCTCCACGTCCGCATCCGCGTGGACAGCCAGAGCAAGGACGCGCCGGTCTGCACCAAGAAGTGTCCGTCAGGCCAGTTCTGCGCGCGCGGGACCACGACATGCCGCGCGCCGACCAGCGGCTCGACCGAGTGCTTCAACCCGGCGACGTCGCTGTGGATCCCCAAGTGCGACAAGGGTTTCCAGTGCAACAACGGCAAGTGTGTCTGAGCGTCTGAGCCGGTGGCGGTTAATAGAGGCGTCGCATCGCGCTTTCCATGGCCGCACAATTTGTTTTTCGACGTGTAAGTCTGTGAAGCTCATCCGTCGAGAACGAGCGTTCATTCACTTTCGTTGTCTAATACACCAAGTTACTGTCAGTAACCAATACACCCTGCCATCATCATCGATAGGCTGTACATACGCGCGAGCGATGCTGGGGCTCGCGTACTTGCCGCGGAGCATCGAAGGCTCACTGGCGAAGGCATGTGCTTTTTCGACATCTTTGTCCTGACCGGCACCGTGGTCGCGGCCACAGACGGCGGCTTGGTCACAGCCCCACGCGCACTTCCCGTACTCACGAAGTCGCCCGTGACGATACACAGGTGGTGGCCGCCGGTGCACGCCGCCGTTCTGGCGAGAACCGATGCAGTCAGTCAATCTCGCACGCCATGCGTAACGCAACATGAGACGACAACCTGCGTGAAGTCGTTGGCTTCTCGAGTCGATCCACATCGGCTCGCATCCCTGTTCCCATGCTGAAAGACAAATGAGATCGTGGCGATCATAATGGCACTAATGCACCAAAGTTAAAGTTTTGAATTAAGCTGCGTGGGGAGATAGCTGGATCCCAGAAATGTTTCGTGGCGAAGAAGTTATGCCCGCTAAAAAAAGCTGCCTCGCACAATTCGCTTACGTACGATTGTTTTATTATAGCCCTAATGGAAACTTCAGCTCTGTATCTACCCCCTGATGAATTCAGAATTGGAAAGCGGCCTGCATCTGTGTCAAAATCAGCCTCTAAATGCGCCTTCACGGTGCGCAGGACACTTCTTGACATTACCGACGTCGAAAAAACATTAAGTGCCAAATTGAAATGTACCGAATCTAAGGAAATGGGGATAGATGCCAAAATGAATTGCTGCGAAGTTTACTACACTACAGAGGTAGAATATCTCGCTCCACCATCCTGTTGTCAGTCCGGGCCTTCTTCCTAGCTCGCGCAGCGTCCGTCTGTTCCGCCTTCGGTGTTGCGTCGATCGGGTCTGAGCGATACTCATCGGGAATGTAGGGGCTGAGATTTTTGTCGAGGTCATGGACCTTTTCCGGATTGATCTTCGGCGGTTCCAGTGGTTTGATCTGATCGAGAAGAGTTGTAGGCTACAACTTGTAGCTCGGTCAGAGTCTACCATGATTCCGTCGTTGGTAGAAGGTCACCGGGGGGCGACGATGGAGATTCGAGACAGACAAGTTTGCCTGGATGCTCGGCGAACATCTTGAAAATC
>JAADVV010000710.1:0-12860 GCA_023335905.1 Pythium pyrilobum
CCCCCCCACGCACCAGCAGGCCCTGCGTGCGTCGAATTCCATCCAGGTTCCTACAGAGTAGAAAGCCGAGCGTGCGTTACCGTGGTTCCGAGTGGAACAGCCGTCGTAGTCGCTGCGAAATCGACCTCCAAAGTTTGATCGCTCCTCTCGTGTTCCCCGCCCCACGACTCGCTCGAGATGACGCAGAAGCTCACGGACCTCATCAAGAGCGTGCGCCAGTGCAAGACCGCGGCCGAGGAGCGCGCCGTGATCGCCAAGGAGAGCGCGCTCATCCGCACGGCGTTCAAGGACCAGGACAAGCAGCACCGCAGCCGCAATGTCGCCAAGCTGCTCTTCATCCACATGCTCGGATACCCGTCGCACTTTGGCCAAATGGAGTGCGTCAAGCTCATCGCGAGCCCCTACTTTGCCGAGAAGCGCATGGGCTACCTGGTGCGATGTCCCCGTGCCGGAGCGAGATGCATGTAGGGAATATGTGGTGCTGACTCTCTTTGTGGTGTGCGCGCTCGTGGGACGTGTAGGGCTTGATCTTGCTGCTCACCGACCAGGAGGACGTGCTGACGCTCGTGACCAACTCGGTCAAGAAGTGAGTGTGGATCTCTCTCTCTCTCGCTCTGCCTGTGCGTAGCGTTGGAACTCACTCTCCTCATTCCCGCCTGTGGCTCTGCCTCCGTCCAGCGACCTGAACAACCCGAACCACTTTATCGGCGGACTCGCGCTCACGGCCGTGGGCAACGTCGCGAACGTACGGACCTCTGCGTGCAACCTCTCATATTTGGATGCGAATGTGCAACCCTAACGGCCATGGGGCGCTTGGTGACTACAGGCGGACATGGCGCGCGATCTCGTCATGGACATCGACAAGCACTTGCGCGGCGACAACGACAACCTGCGCAAGAAGGCGGCGCTCGCGGCCGTGCGTGTGTTCCAGCAGGTGCCCGAGCTCGTCGAGGACTTTGCCGAGTCGATCCACGGGCTGCTGCGCACCAAGAACCACGGCGTGCTGCTCGCGGGCATCCACTTGATCCGCGAGGTCATCGCGCTCGACGAGACCAACCAGCGCTTCTTCAAGGATCTCGTGCCGACGCTCGTGCGCGACCTGCGTAACCTGCTCTCGATGGGGTACTCATCCGAGTACGACGTGGGCGGCATCGTGGACCCGTTCCTCCAGGTCGCGATCCTCAAGCTGCTGCGTCTGCTGGGCCGCGGCAACGAAGAGTCGAGCGAGGCCATGAACGACGTGCTCGCGCAGGTCGCGACCAACACGGAGACAGCCAAGAACGCCGGCAACGCCATCCTCTATGAGTGCGTGCTCACGATCATGGCCATCGAGAGCGACAATGGCCTCAAGGTCTTGGCGATCAACATTCTCGGCCGCTTCCTGCTCAACCGCGACAACAATATCCGCTACGTCGCGCTGAACACGCTGTCCAAGGTGATCCACAGCGACGCCGCGGCCGTGCAGCGTCACACGAACACGATCGTGGACTGCCTCAAGGACCCCGACACGTCGATCCGCCAACGCGCGTTCGAGCTCGTGCACGCGCTCGCCAACTCGTCCAACATCCAGCCGCTCGCGCGCGAGATGCTCAACTACCTCGTGATCGCACCGAACGAGCAGAAGCCCGGACTCTGCTCCAAGATCGCTGGTGCGTCGAAGTCCTCCTGCTTATCCATGGTGGTGATGCCACGTGATTGACTGATGGCTTGCTGCCGTGCTCCCCCTGTAGATGTTGCGGATCTCTACGCCCGCTCGGAGCGTTGGCACATCGACACGCTGATCACGATGCTCTCGATCGCTGGCGCGACGCTGCCCGACGAGAGAATAAGCAACTCGCTCATCTCGCTGATCCAGCGCACGCCGAGCGAGCACGCGTACGTCGTCCACAAGCTCTTCTGGGCGCTGCAGGACGACATCACGCAGCTCGCGCTCGTGCACGTTGGCATTTGGTGCGTCGGTGAGTACGGCAGCCTGCTGCTCGTGGACCCGCCAACATCGGACGACAGCACGCTCAGCGACAAGACCAAGGTCACGGAGTTGAGCATCGTCGATCTGTTCCGCAAGATCCTCCGCTTCCACGCGGCCACCGATATCACCAAGGCGTACGCGCTGAACGCGGTGCTCAAGCTCTCGACGCGGTTCAGCGGCGCCGTCGAGATCCAGAAGTTGCGCCAGCTGATCGCGTCGTTTAACAACTCGATGATCGTCGAGCTCCAGCAGCGCGCGTGCGAGTACACCACGCTCGGCGAGTCCCGGTGGGACTCGCTGCGTCCGGGAATTCTCGCGACGATGCCCGCGATCGACCTCACCAAGGTGCGCGCTCGCCAGTCGCGCGTGGACGGCGACGTCATCGCGTACCACGGCGATATCATGAGCGACGACCTTAGCAAGCCCGTCGAGCAGCCCAAACCAGTGGAGGCGGCACCGCAGACGGCCGCCGCCCAGAACTTGCTCGACCTCGACGACATCTTCGGAACGGGCTCGACGCCTGCGCCGGCTGCCGCTCCTGCGGGGGCGCCGATCCCCGCTGCCGTGGATCTGCTGGCGGATCTCTTTTCGACTGGGCCAGCATCGACGCCGGCGGCTCCTGCTCCATCGGCCGCGCCCGCGTCGTCGGCTGCTCCGGATCTGCTCGGTCTACTGGACTTTGGTGCCCCAGCGGCTCCTGCTCCACCGCAGAACCCACAGGTCCGAGCGTACGAGAAGAACGGCTTAACGGTGGACCTTGAACTCTCCAAGCCCAACAGGGACGACACGTCGGTCACGTTCATCATGGCGACGGTCCGCAATAACAGCCCCGTGCCATTGACCAACTTTGTCTTCTTGGCGGCGTTCCCCAAGTATATCAAGCTGAAAATGGAGCCACCGAGCGGCGACAGCCTCGCGACCGGGGGAGGCACTATCACGCAGCTGGTCAAGATCCAGAACTCGATGCACGGCGAGGTACGTTAGTTTTCCCCTCATCTCGATCATTTTTCTAATACTAACGCGCTGTGTGTCGTCTCTTCAACTAGAAACAACTCGCGATGCGTCTCCGTGTGGAGTTCCTCGTGAACGGCAACAAGGTCGAGGACATGGTCGCGGTGAACTCGTTCCCTGCCAACTATTAGGTCAAGGACAGTGGCGGTGTGTTCGCGCCACGGATGGCTGGGCGAACGCGTCGGTAGGGAGGTTTGCTATGTTTCCTGTATTGCACTACTGTACCCAATGGACCGTTTGAATTACAGTAGAACGCGGTGGGGCTTTTGTTTTTCTTTCTCTACGCTCGGTAGTATCTCCATGTCTCTCCCATCTCCTCCTATTCAGCTCAGTTCTTCGCCTTCAAGTTTGATCGTCGGAACTTCCAGTACTGCGCGCGTGGGAGATCGATCTCCTTCTCCAACTTGTCCACGAGCTGCAGAGAGAGAGCATTACAAGTAGAGTGAGCATCGCGTCATCCTTCATATCCCCACCCCGTGCATGCACTCGTACCTCCAGCGCAGCCGTGATCGCTTCTTGCGTGCCTTCGTGGGCGTACACATCCACGAGCAGCGCCGCCGCGAACACGCACGAGCTCTTCTCGGCGAGAATAGCGACACACTTGTCCTTGAGCTGCGCGGCGAAGTGGGATTCGTGGCCGCGCATCATGCCGCGTACGTAGTTCCACGGACTCTCATTGTGCGGCGCGATCGCGATCTTGGCGAACGCGTACGCGATCTCACGCTCGCGGTCTTCGGCCGCCATCGGCGTCGTGTGCTTCACCACAAAGTAGCGCTGGTTCCACGCCGAGTTGTTGCGGATGTCCTGGTCGAGCAGCTCGTCAATGTACGCGAGCTCGCCGTCCCAGAGCGCGAACGTGCGGATGGCCCACTGGCGGTGGGCCCACGCGTGGTAGTTCTTTGAGTCGTCCTGGATGGCGCGCGCCGAGAACTCCTTCTCCTTGCTGCCGTCCTGCAGGCGCGCGCAGATCTCGCGGCGGTGGTGCCAGATCTGGTAGTTCTTTGGGTGCTCGAGCGCCATCTCCTCCGTGTAGTCGAGCTCTTCGTACAGGTTCGCGCTGAGCGCGTCGAGCGCCTGGCGGCGAAAGTGCCACGCCGTGTAGTTTGCCGGGTTCGCGTCGATCACGTCCAGCGTGAGCTTGAGCGTGCGCGCGCTGAACTCGTTCAGCCGCAGCACGCCGCGGAAGCAGTCCATTACATCCGTGACTGCGAGTCCATCAGAAGAGCCTCAGCCTCACAGTACATAGCGAGATATCAAGATGCAGACAGAGCACGTACAGTGAGGCGTGTACAGGATGCGTACGATCGGATTCGGGCCATCGTCCTGCGCGATCTTGGGCACGTCCGCCCACTCGGGATCGTCGCGGTAGCCCATGGTGCGACTCGCCCCCAGGAACGGATTCGTATCTGCTCACTTCACTCTTGGACCGCCGTTGGTGCAACCTTCGCGCAACAACGACCATTAGCCCATAGGAAAAAATGAGGCCCCCCAAAACATGGCAAAAGCGTGGTCTCTGAATGGTGGTGGTTCTATGAGTGAATACATCCTATCAGCGTGCGTCCTCTCACCCACGCTGCAGCTGCCTGATGGACACGACGCTGGGTCCACGTGACAGCTTCTAGTCGGCTTTCCGGAGAACCGCCTGCATCTCCTCCGCGGTCTTCTTCGCCTGGTCCTGCGAGCGTAGCATGAAGCGGTCGGAGATCCAGCAGAACACAAAGTACATCGTACCGAACGCGAGCTGGTCAGACGCCAAGTCGCCGATCTCGTGGTCCTGCTTGGTATGGCGGCGGTAGTACGTGTGGCCAAACCAGAACGCCTGCAACAGGCTGAACGCGAACGCCACCTTGAACGCGAGCACCGGCTTCCACCAGCGCTGGACGAACAACACTGTCGCGAGAGCGATGAGCAGAGAGAGAATCTCAAAGAATGCAGTGAAGCCGAGCCCGCTGTCGCTGAAGTGCATGCGCTGGAGCTGCATCGCGGCCATGAGCAGCACGAGGCCGGCCATCTTGCCCAGGAACGACTTCCAGAGGTCATTGAAGTACACGGTCTTCGCGTAGTGGCGCAGCACCTGCTGCTGTAGCTGGTCCTCCGGTGCAGAACCCGCCGTCTGTGCGCCTGGCGCCGCCGCCGTCGTCTTACGCTGCTTGCGAGTCGCCGCCATTATCGTCGCTGGTGGATTCGATGCTTGTCACGACTCGCAGGACCTCTTCGCGTTTCGACCCATTTTAGTATACCATATACAGTATATGAAGGTATACTCATCTATACAGGCTTGTTTTAGATGGCCCAGCTTTGGTGAGTCCGCAACAATCCAATGTAGGTGTAGGGTACGAATTAGGAGCATGTTGAAGCGTAAAAACCGTTTTTACGATGTGGAGTTTTGCCAAACCGCTGACGTTTGCTGTGTGGGGCTGCGCGCCCCATTCAATCCCCGGACGGAAGGCTCTGAAAACGACAAGGAAGAGGACGAATATGTTGCGTCGCGTGCTGCTCTCGCGATCGGTGAACTTGGGCCGTGTGGCGCCACAGCAGGCGCGCGGAATCTGCCAGACGGGCGTGCGCTTCAACGAGGAGAAGACCACTGCCACAGAGGGCGAACAGGCGAGCGAGGCTGCCACTGAAGTCGGCGCTGTCGATGACATCGATGCGCTCAAGAAGGAGGTCGAGGAGCTCAAGACCAAGAGCAACGACCTGAATGACCGCCTCCTCCGCGCGCTCGCGGATGCCGAGAACGTGCGCCGTATCTCGCGCCACGACGTCCAGAACGCGCGCGAGTTTGCGATCTCGAAGTTCGCCAAGAGCCTGTTGGACGTCTCGGACAACCTTAAGCGTGCCCACGAGAGCATCACGATCGAGGAGCTCCACCCGGACCACACGATGGCCGCGATCAAGACGCTCCATGAAGGCGTTGTGATGACGGACGCGCAGCTCCAGAAGGTGTTCCGTGAATTCAACATTGTGCCGGTCGGTGAGGTTGGCGACAAGTTTGATCCGAACGTCCACGATGCGCTCTTCGAGTACGAGGACCCGTCGAAGGAGGCCGGATCAATTGGCCAGCTCATGAAGACGGGCTACCTTCTCAACGCACGCTGCCTGCGCCCTGCCCAGGTCGGCGTCGTGAAGGCCCCCAAGTCGGCTTAAGCGCAATAGATAGAAGATCGTTTTTCTCCACCCGTTTATATTGTCACCTGGCCACAAAAGATCTTTGTCTCGATCGTCAACCTCACGGTGGCGAGTTGGCGCCACTGCAATAGCGACCGTGCCACTATGTATCGACGCATCTTACATGATTGCACAGGTCGGGAAAGGATAAAAAGCGCTTTAATTGCTTTTGTTGGTGGATCGATGGTTGCCTTCAATAGCTCTAAGATACAGCCCAGCCCAAGTCTTGGATTGTGCTAAAATGCACAAGGGTACGAAGATTCTACCATACCCAACGCATACTGTCGCCAATCTATCGCGCTTGTGATCCGTAGTGCGAGAACGTTTGGTGAAGATGAAGGCTGCATGAAAATGTGCGTCGCTAGGATCAACGGGTGCAGTCCTCAATGACCGTCCACCTATGCTAATAAAAATACATCTAGATGCACTCCGCCAGCAACTCCAGATGCCTGGCGCATTCACTGCCAGTCGTCTCGTCACGACATCTTAAAGGCATAGCACAGCGACATATGCGACAATGCGGTCGTGATTCACGACCACGACTCGTGAACCACATGAGATGTTCGAATTACAGGAGCAAGTATTCGCGAGATGTGCATGCTGGATAGCAACGACAGGCACTCGAAGCGCTTGGGCCACATCTGGTTGTTTACAGTAGTCGAAGTCCACTTCCAATGCGATGCACAGTGCTGTATCCGCAAGTCTCTGCTGCCTTGAATTGGCAAACAATGGGGATACTGTATTAGAATTCGTAGCGCGTTTCCTGTGCGAAAGCAACCTGGGGTGACGAATAATTGGAAGGAAGTCGAGTGTGTCTTTTTTCCGCAGCAGCAGTCCGCCAAGTCGTGCGTCGACTCTCCTACCGGCGTCACAATCTGTGGTGTCGGCGAAAGAAGCACAAAGAAGTGGGTACAGTACTGTTGTGCACAGTGCGGAGCGCGCGTGTCAGTTGATTCAAGCTCGCATCCAGCCTATTACACTGTAGTCTGCAGTACGAGGCCAGCCAATCTGTGTTGTGGCGCCGTGCCGTTCTGTACATTCTGTGCGTGCACACAACACGACCACGCGGTGAACACGCGCGCTTGGGCATGAAGCAGGCACAGAAGTTGTGACGGCCCTCCACTTGCTGAGCCGATACACTGCTATGTGAGCGAGAGGGAGGAGGGACCGAAGGGTATTGGGCGAAGCGTGGCGTCAACGCACGAGTCGTCGTGCCACGCACGACGTCACGCTTGAACCCATCGGTCCTCCACAGTCACTTCGGTCTTTCTCACGACGATGGGGACAGTACGGTACAGATCCGTTCTGGATGCTCGCGGATCCCAGCTCTACTGGAGCGACGCAGCCTGCGTGTCTGAACACGAGTCCTACGTGCACGTTTTGTCGATGGGGAACTGCGTGCAATGAGGACGTGTGTGTCGTGAGTCCGCGGCGGACTGCGGTACCGTGCGTACCTACGGCGGAGGAAGCAAAGACAGCGAGAGAAACCAAGACCACGCCAGCTGAGCCCGATGGGTTCGCCGGTGGTTAGTCAGGATGTGCAAGCCCTCAGGCTGAGGGACCCCCTCCAGACCTATGCATGACCACGCACGTGGGCACGCTGGAGGGATTCACGATGCGCCCGGTTACGTCCTTCCTCCTCATTCGTTGACAGTCAGCTTGACATGCACGGTAAGGAAAGTCGGCAGGAAAAGGAAGAGAAGGGAAGCCCAGCACCGACCGTTGCCGGCGCCAACACGTGGCGCTGGGTTTCCCACTGTCACCCGCATAACGCGGTTCTGATTGGCCTGCGAGTGTCGTGCTCCTCCCTTTTCCTGTGAGGCATGTCGCAATCCGGTTTAGTCGATGGCTGCACAAAGCTGAGCGGGGGTTGCGGCGAAACCTCGTTTAGGGATGCGGATGAGTCCAACGGGTTGCTCGAGCGAAGTTGCAGTGCAACCTTCCACTGGAGTCGAGTGGAAATTGAGGGAAAAGATAGAAGAGTGCAAGTCGGTGATTGGTTGGTCTCCACATCACCTATCCAACGCGGCGATTCCATACTCTGATAATTGATTATGTGTTTCTTTTTTTCTGCCTCCCGCACATCACGAGCAATTAAAAATACCTCTGTTTTAGGCTACCCTCTCCAAGTAGAAAATAATGGATTTCGTGTTGGACACAACAACGACGGTCGTTGATACGGGTCGTTACGAGGGTCTGAGAATTTAGAGTCATCGCGCATTCACAACAAGACAACACACCAGTGCCGACCCCGAGCCCTTCCCTGATTCTGTTCCAGTGGGTACCTACGGTACTACCGTCCTCAGACCGCCGTGGGTTATTCGTCGACTCGCCTCAATTGCTCTGTTTTCCAACTGCTCCAACCACAGAGCGAGCCAGAACGCCTCCCAACCTCTCACCACGGCGGCGGCCAGAGCACTCACAAGCAGACATTCGACACCACTCCCTTCATTCTCCGATTCCCGTCGGTGGCAACTGCCGCCAGTCTTCAAACGCCAACGGAACCAATCCCCAAGAAAACTTTTATCTTCCCGCCTCCTCGTCCCGTGTGTCGGTAGTTTACGCACCCTCGCCGTTCACCCCTCGCCGCGCCGACACATCCCAAGGCACAAGCAACCGGCAGCAAGCAAAGCATGGCGTTCCGCTTGGTCACGGGCGACTTGGTGCGGCTCGTGGAGACGCCGCACGAGCACCAGGCCGAGCAGCTCGAGAGCCTCGGCGGCGTCGCTGGCGTCGCTGACGCGCTGGGCGTCGAGCTCCGCCAGGGGCTCGACACCAACAACGCGGCGGACCTCCAGAACCGCGAAGACTTTTTCGGCAAGAACTATGTCGAGCCGCCCAAGGCCAAGGGCATCCTCGAGCTCATGTGGGAGGCCTCGCAGGACATCACGATCATCGTGTTGACCATCGCCGGCGCCATCTCGATCGTGCTCACGTCCACGGTCGGCGACCACAAGGACACGGGCTGGATCGAAGGCACGTGCATCATCATCGCCGTGCTCATCGTCACGATCGTCGCGGCCGTGAACGACTACCAGAAGGAGAAACAGTTCCGCGCGCTCAACGGCATCAAGGACGACGAGACCATCAAGGTCATCCGCAACGGCGCGCCGGCCGAGGTCAGCAAGTTCAACCTGCTCGTCGGCGACATTGTGCGCGTCGACCTCGGCGACATCATCCCCGCGGACGGCATCGTCTTTGACCAGAAGGAGCTCAAGCTCGACGAGAGCGCTATGACGGGCGAGACGGATCTGCTCGTCAAGAACGCGCAGAACCCGTTTCTGCTCTCGGGCACCAAGGTCATGGAAGGCCTCGGCAAGATGCTCGTGGTCGCGGTCGGCGAGAACTCGCAGGCTGGCATCATCAAGAAGCTGATCAACGGCAAGGGCGGCAAGAAGACCGAAGAGAAGACGGCCGGCGCCACCATGGACGGGGAGGAGGTCTACGTGGAGATGGAGACGCCGAAGCAGCCCACGGAGGTCGAAGACAAGAACGACTACGAGGACGACGACGGTGCGCAGTCGCCGCTCGAGGGCAAGCTCTACCGCCTCACGGTGCTCATCGGCAAGCTCGGCACCGTCACGGCGCTGCTCGTGTTCGTCGCGATGAGCGTGCGTTACTCGATCCAGCACTTCGCGATCGACCACGAGGAGTGGACAAGCGGCGCGATCAGTGAGTACCTGGACTTCTTCATCGTCGGCATCACGGTGTTGGTCGTGGCGATCCCTGAAGGCCTCCCGCTCGCGGTGACTATCGCGTTGGCGTACTCGGTCAAGAAGATGCTCGCGGACAACAACCTCGTGCGCCACCTGGACGCGTGTGAGACTATGGGCAGCGCCACGACGGTCTGCTCGGACAAGACTGGCACGCTCACGACCAACCGCATGACAGTCATGCAGCTCTGGATCGGCGACAAGGAATTCTCGAGCGCCGCCGACGCCTCGGCCGCGCTCTCGCCCGCCACGAAGGATGTGTTCCTCAACGGCGTCTGTGTGAACTCGACTGCGGAGATCCTCCCGCCGAAGCACGAAGGCGGCCAGCCCGAGCACACGGGCAACAAGACCGAGTGCGCGCTGCTGCAGTTCGCTCGTGACTGTGGTGTCGAGTACCGGGCCGTCCGAGAGTCGACTGAAGTGGCGCACATGCTGACGTTCAGCAGCGCCAAGAAGCGCATGTCGGTGGTCGTCAAGCAAACGGAAACCAGCTGCCGCATCTACACCAAAGGGGCCACGGAGATCGTGCTTGCCCTGTGCACCCGCGTGCAGAACGTCGACGGCTCGCTCAGTGGCCTGGACGCTGCTCGCCGTGGCGTCATCTGCGCGAAGGTGATCGAGAAGTACGCCTCGCAGGGTTACCGCACGCTCTGTCTGTCGTACCGCGACATTGATGCTTCGGCCGAGGAAGTCAGCAAGTGGACCGACGAGGAAGTGGAGAAGGACTTGACTTGTGTAGCCATCGTCGGCATTGAGGACCCAGTGCGTCCGGAGGTGCCTGGCGCGATTGTGGACTGTGCGCGCTCGGGTATCACTGTCCGCATGGTCACTGGTGACAACATCACGACTGCTCGTTCGATCGCTGGCAAGTGCGGTATCATCAAACCTGGTGATGGTTCGCTCGTCATGGAAGGCCTCGAGTTCCGCACGCGTGTGTTGGATGCGTCGGGAAACCTTATCCAGTCCGAGTTCGACAAGATCTGGCCCATGCTCCGCGTGCTCGCCCGTTCGTCACCCAAGGACAAGTACACGCTCGTGACGGGTCTGATGCAAACCAACTTGGTGCCGCACGGTCCTCAGGTCGTCGCCGTCACTGGCGATGGTACCAACGATGCGCCGGCTCTGAAGAAGGCTAACGTTGGTTTCGCGATGGGCATCTGTGGCACGTCGGTCGCTAAGGACGCGTCAGACATCATTCTCATGGACGACAACTTTAGTTCGATCGTCAACGCTATCAAGTGGGGGCGTAACGTGTACGACTCGATCTCCAAGTTCCTCCAGTTCCAGCTCACGGTCAACGTCGTTGCTATCACGATCGCTGTCTTGGGCGCTGTGTTCCTGAGCCAGTCGCCGCTGACGGCCATTCAGATGCTCTGGGTCAACCTGATCATGGACTCGTTTGCCTCGCTCGCCCTCGCCACGGAGGAGCCGACGCACGCGTTGCTGGAGCGCAAGCCGTACCCGAAGACCCAACCGCTGATCTCCAAGAAGATGACCAAGCACATCCTGGGCCAGTCAGCCTTGCAGTTGGTGGTGCTGTGCATCCTCGTGTGGTATGGCGACACGATCTTTGATGTGCCGTCGGGTCGCTTCGACGATCTCGAGGATCGCGGCGAGGACACGAAGGACCCAACGGTGCACATGACGATCGTGTTCAACACGTTTGTGTGGTTCCAGCTCTTCAACGAGCTCAACTCGCGCAAGATCCACGACGAGATCAACATCTTCACGGGCCTGCTCAAGAACCACGTGTATATGTACGTGAGCCTCTTTCAGATCGTGATGCAGATCGTGCTCGTTCAGTGGAGCGGCCGCACGTTTGGCTGCAAGGGGCTCAACGCCGGCCAGTGGGCTGCCTGCATTGGCCTCGGTGCGCTCTCGCTCCCGTGGGGTCTCGCGCTTCGCATGATCTCGGTCAAGAACGCGCCCAACTGGATGGCGATCTGCCGCGAAGGCGACGCCGTCGAAGAGCGCGAGCCCGTGACGGGCCGCGGTCAGGAGCTGTGGGTACGCGGCTTCACGCGCCTGCGCGCCCAGATCCGCGTCATCAAGGCGTTCAAGAAGGGACTCGAATCGCGCGCGCTGCTCAAGGACGGCGGCGCCGCATAAAGCGAGCGTCGGTGTCGAAAAGAAGACGAGCAATTGGATGCCTTTGGCGTCGTTGACTAGAAATCGCTGGTGGCCGAAGCCCGCATTTACGTCCAAGCCTCAATGGGGGGCCCGGGCACATTATTTCAATACTACTATATCTCCACTACTGCGCATCACGACCGTCGCTGACTGTCCGCTCTATGCTGGTAATTCATACCACCACGTACTACGCAGTCATGGTCGCTGCGGGCCTGCCGTGGCTTGCCTTTTGCTGGCGTCCGGCCCTTGAGCGCGAGATCTTGGCGCCGTTGGCTCACTCGTCACATCTCCTGTGCAGGCTAGCACTAGTGTATTATATAGCAGCATGCGGAAACAAAAGATGACTCTTATATGATACACACCGGGCCACACTGGGGGAAGATAACGTTAGTTGGATTGCTATTTTTGTGGTTGGTGGTTTGTGTTTTGTACAGGTCGGATCTCCGGGGAAGCAGCGGCACCGCCCGCTGATGCACATACGTTGGCGGGCGGCAGCAAACCGCTATCTTCTCTCTCAGGCCGCGCGGCCATCCCGTGCGGCCCGCCACGACGGGAGACGCCGCGTCGTGGTCAAGCTTGTTGTTGTTGTCCGTGAAAAGAACTTCGCACGTTACAGACATCGAAATGGAAGACCCTGGAGAAGACGAGCCGTCTCCGATGGCGTCTGGCTCCGACGCGAGGGGGACAATAGAGGGAGAGAGAGCACGGGCGGCGCTTACTCGGCGCTGAGCAGGATCTTGCGCAGCGGCTCGCGGCGGATCACCGAGCGCGCCGACCAGGCCTCGAACGAGCCTTCCTTGTCGTCGCCCTCCAAGTGCCAGCTCCAATACGCCCAACCGGCGGTCGCCTGGTTCATCACCTTGACCTGA
>JAADVV010000711.1:0-12858 GCA_023335905.1 Pythium pyrilobum
CCCACCCCCCCCTCAGACGCCTCTCCATTGCGAGCCGCTCTCGCTGCGCTATGAAGGCCGCTATGGAGTTCGCGGCGCCGCCGTCCGCGAAAGCGGCGCCCGCGCTTCCGAACGAGGTGTCGCCCGACGGCTGGAACCCCTCGACGCCCGTGCTGATCGCGTCCAACCGCCTGCCCGTGCGCGTCACGCGGCGCGTCGTCGCGGCCGACACGGACAGCGAGACCCACAGCGACAGCGATGGCAGCGCCGCGGCACAGCCGCACATCGAGTGGGACGTCGAGTGGGCCGGCGACCGCGTGATCGAGGCCCAGAACAGCTTCTCGCACCGCGAGCTGCAGCAGCGCGGCTCGATCAAGTTCATCGGCCGCATCCCGGAATGGGACGTGCCCGTGGACGAGCAGCCGGCGCTCGCCGACAAGCTGCGCCAGTTCAACTGCTTCCCCGTGTTTGTGCCGCGCGAGGAGGCGCGGCTCTACTACGAGGAGTACTGCAAGCAGACACTCTGGCCGACGTTCCACAACGTGGTCGACGTGTACTCGCCCATCGACGTGGTCGCCGAGGGCGACACCGACAAGCCCACGGGCATCTTCTGGACGCCCGACTCGCAGAAGCTCGCGTGGCAGGCGTACGCGAACGTGAACCAGCTCTTCGCGACGGTACGTTCGTGTGCTTGGCCTCGGGCCGCGTGCGGATGCAACGAGGAGGAACTAACAAGGATACGCTTGGCCACAGAAAATCTGCGAGCTCTACGAGCCGGGCGACGTGATCTGGGTGCAGGACTACCACTTGCTGCTCACGCCGTCGTACATCATCCGCAAGGTGCGCAACGCCAACATTGGGCTCTTTCTGCACGTGCCGTTCCCGTCGTCCGAGGTGTTCCGCACGCTGTCGGCACGCAAGGAGATCCTGCGCGGCATGCTCAACGCCGACCACATAGGTTTCCACCTCTTCGAGTGAGTCTTTGCTCTCTTTTTTACCGAGTGCCTTTCAACGGCATCGTGTATGGATCGCTGACTCCCTGCACGAATCTCCCAGGTACGCGCGCCACTTCATGTCGGCGTGCAAGCGCATCCTTGGCCTTTCGTACCACCCCATCCTGCGCGGCCAACTGGGCATCGACTATGGCGGCCGACGCGTCGCCGTGACGTGCAGCCACCTCGCGATCGACGCCGCGCGCATCGAGAGCGCGCTCAATGAAGTACCCGTGCGCGAGCGCGTCGTCGCGCTGCGCCAGCAGTTCCGCGACAAGAAGATCCTCGTCGGCTGCGACAGTGTCGAGCGGCTCAAGGGCATTCCGCTCAAGATGCTGGCGTTCGACGCGTTTCTCGCGCGGTGCCCCGACTTTGTGGGCAAAGTCGTGCTGATCCAGAAGGGCATCCACCGCCGCGGGCGCGCGTACGACTTTATGCAGAGCAAGAAGGAGATCGAGCACGTCGTGTCGACGATCAACCGCAAGTACCGCGATCGCGCCGGCAGCGACGTGATCCACTACGAGGAGATCGAGGAGTTCCCGTTCCGCGACCGGGTCGCGCTCTGGCGCGTCGCCGACGTGCAGATCACGACGGTGCTGCGCGACGGGCTCAACACGACGCCGTTCGAGTACATTGTGACCCACAAGACCGCCGCGGGCGTTGTGATCCTCAGCGAGTTTTCCGGCAGCAGCCGCCTGCTGAGCGGTGCGCTCACGGTGAACCCGTGGGAGCTCGACCAGCTCATCGACGCGATCCGCGATGCGATGTACATGTCCCCAAAGGAACGCGAGTACCGGCGCGACTGCGACTTCCAGTTTGTGTCGTCCAACCCGCCGCGGCGGTGGGCGAAGTGCGTGCTCAGCGACATTGTCAATGCGCGCAAGAAGGACGACACGTTTGTGTACATGGGGACCGGCTTCGGCCTCGACTTTCGCGTCATGGAGGTCAGCGCGAGCTTTCGGGTACGTGGGTTTGGTTGGCCGTGTGGTGTTGTTGCCCTGCTTGACGTTCTAACATGCTGGTTGATTGAACCAGAAACTGACCGAGCCCGAGATCGCACCGGCGTATCGAACGAGCAAGTCGCGCGCGATCTTCCTGGACTACTACCGGACGGTGGCGCCGGATGTGTCCAAGATGCTGGGCGTGCGGTGGCCTGACGTGTCGCTGTCGGCTCTGTCCACGCTCGAGCATCTCTGCAAGGACCCGCGCAACACGGTGTTCATCGTGAGTGGGTGCAACTGCGACGTGTTGACCGAGAAGTTTGGTGGCGTGCCTGGACTCGGACTCGTGGCCGAGCACGGGTACTTTATCCGGCGATCGGTCATGGGCCAGAATGCTCGGATGGGCCACCCGTGGGAACGCAACGGCGACGTCTTCACGACCGAAGCGGCGAGTCGGCGCTGGCGAGACAAGGCCGAGAAGATTATTGAGCTGTACGTTGATCGCACGAACGGCTCGTCGCTCGAGCGGCGGCGGAGCGCAGTACTCTTCCGGTATGGCAAGTCGGACTTCGAGTTTGGCGTGCTCCAAGCCGCCGAGCTCAAGGAGCATCTCGAGAGCGTGTTTGAAGGCTGGCCGCTGGACATCATCAAGGGCAAGGATTACATTGAGGTGCGTCCGGAAGGCGTGGGCAAAGGCAAAGTGATTGGGCGAATCCTCGAGAAGATGCGCAGCGAGAATGCGGCAGCCGACTTCGTGCTCTGCATCGGAGACGACGTCGCCGACGAGCTCATGTTCGAGACGCTGAACGAAGTGACTGCGAGTGGCGTGATGAAAAAAGGTGAGTGCAGCGTTGTTAGAGCCACTCGATGTCTCGCTGTGTCGCTGATGGAGATCGTGGGTGCTCGTAGATCGTGTGTTCACGTGTACAGTCGGGCAGAAGCCGTCCAAGGCCGAGTTCTACCTGGACGACTACACAGATGTGATTGCGCTGCTCAAGTCACTGACCGTCCTGTCAACAAAGGTGCGCGACCGGATCCTTCCATAGCATGGAATCCATACAGGTCACTGACTCTGCTATTGCGATTGTGTCGCCCACAGTCCAATCGCAACTACTCTCTGTCCGACATGCAGTCGTTCATGCGGTCGTCGGATAATAACCGACCGCTCATGTCATCGTCGCTGCACGCCTCGGGGTTTTCACGCAACGCCGTCTCCGAATCCTCGTTCCGCCGCACGTCCAGTCGCTATGCACTGCAAAATGGACTGTACGTACCCCGCAACGCGCGAATGACTGGAGGTCCATTTTGCTGACTAAAACTTGTCGTGACACTTCAGCACAACGGTCCTGGAAGAGGAGCACTCTGCTCTTGGAGACGCCAGCTCAATGGGCGGCGCGCTGTCCCCCAACCCGATGATGTACGCGTCCAACAGTGGCAACAACCCGTTGGCCCCACGGAGACGCCGGAGACGATGGACAACGTGGCTCCAGCAAATCGGCGTGTTTATTCTGATCATCGCGATCCTCCAGTGGCGCAAGCGCGTCAAGAACTACCACGACCGGAAGCTGCTCACCTACCTGGTCGCGTCCATCGGCGCGGTTTGGTCCATCAACCGCGTGCGCTCCAAGCCAAGTAAAGAGTGACCGATCTTCATGCGATACTGCGAGAAATTACCTACCAATGCCACGATCAAATGGGCCGACTGCTCCGTTGCCGATTGTCTTGGATTCTAGATCGAGATGCCGTTCTCCGCGCACCACTTCTTCATGATGCGCATGATGTACTCGACCTGCGGGTTGTTGTTGGCCTTGAGCATGCCCATGACCTCCTCCAGTTCGACGCGCGAGGCCTTGCCGCCGACCATCCGCTGGAAGACGCCCACGCACGCGCCGCGCTTGCCCTCCCAGTACTCCGGGTCCGGGTCCAAGCGTTCGAGCACGTCGAACGCCTTGGCGGCGTATAGGAACTCGCCCATCTTGTAGCAGTCGTGGGCGATGAGCTGCAGCAAGTTGAACGAGTCGTCCGAGTTGTCGAGCTTCAGGTACAAATCCCAGGCCGCGGACGGGTTGTGGTTGAGGATGTAGCAGCGGCAGAGCCAGCTCACATAGCAGTAGTCGCGGCGGTAGTCCTCGCGCTGGACGCGCATGAGCGTCTCGAGCGCCTCCTGGTGCGCGCCCGTGTTGCACAGCGCGATGCCGTAGTTCCAGTTGAAGTCGTCCTCGTTGTACAGGTACTGCTTGATCGAGTTGAGGTAGATATTGACGTCCTCAAACTGCTTGAGCAGGTAGAAGCACGACGCCATGCACTGCCTGCCCGGGATCGTGTCGCACTCGGTGGGCGACGAGCCCACCAACTGGAAGTACTGCTGCGCGGTCTTGATGTGCTGGCGGGACGACGTCGCCTGGCCCAGCGTGGCGTGGACGACGCCCTTGAGGATGTACTCCTGCGGCGTCGACGGTTCCGTGTCCTTGATGAGGTCGTATGAATCTTGGAGCTTGTCGTGCTTCAGGTAGTACACGACCAGGTTCAACCGCGCCTCGGGCAGCGAGTCGACCAGAGGCGGCAGCACGCGCAGCGCGTTGGCGCCGTCCTCGAACACGACCATGTTGTGGCCGACGAGATCGTTGTTGTCGACGTTGAACCCTCGGTCCGTGAGCGTCTTGACCTCATCCTTTGCGGCGTTGCCGTTGTACAGCTTGAACTGGTTACACGCCTTGACGTTGACCGCGACCACGCTGTCCGGGTACGCCTGCAGGTACGCCTGCATGATCTCGAGCGACACGTCGTAGTAGTCGAGCTTGTAGTAGCACATCGCGACGTACACGTTGAGCGCAATGTCGTCTCGGTTCTCGAGCAGCAACCGCTTGTAAATGTCGGTCGCCTCCTGGAAGTGGTTGCGCAGGTAGTGGATCGCCGCGAGCGAGAGCTGGTCCTCCTTGGCGTCCGTGAGCTGCTGGTGGTAGATGAGCAGCTTGTCCTCGTCACCGAGCTTATGGGCGCAGTGGAAAAGCACGCGGTTCTGGAGCATGCCCTGCGGGCCCTTGGTCGCCTCCTTCATGGCCTCTTTGTAGGACTGCAAGTAGTACATGCAGCACGCGCGGAAGAGAAAGATCTCGGGCGTGTCCTCGGCGTCGCGCACTTGGTCGTAGCAGTCGAGCGCGCGCTGGTAGTTGCCCAAGTGGAAGTACGTGTACGCGAGCCACAAGACGGTCTTGCGCTTCTCCTCAGCGCTGCTCTTGCCGGTGGACTCCTCGCTCTTGAGATTGAACTCGAGGATCGCCGCGGCGCCCGTGAAGTCGCGCTTGGCCACGCATTCCTCAACGGTCGGGCCCTTCTTGGTCTTGGCCTTGACCGCCTCCTGCTGCTGCAGACCACCCGCAATACATATACGTTAGACTATCCACTCTGCGAGTATGGGCCACATTCATACGGGTGCTGCTTGCCTTGACGCGCTGCGTCTGCTTATGCTTGGCGACGTACATCCCGCTCGTGTTCTTCGTGATCTTTCACCAAGGACCATCCGTGCCTCTTCAAGGCAATGTCGAGAATGTGGACCTATTAGGTCCATATACGTCCACATCGTAATACGTTGAAGTTGTATACGTTGAAGGCGACCATCACTCTACTGCGGCCAACGAATTTGGAGGGGAAACCGCTGAGGAAGGCGGAAAGGAAACGAGATGCAAATCACTGTCGCGATGGAGGGGCTGTGGCCTCTATGAATAGGCGGTATCGATAGAATGATAGAATGGGCGTTCGCTGGATTCTCTCTCACTCTCTCTCTCAAGCTCGGCACTGGCAAGATCCCTGGACCTCCTCCAGGTGGAGGCGTTTCCGTTCGTATCCATATGTGTATTCATAGTCCAGCAAGAAAGGAGCCCCGCCGGCGAGCTCGGTTCAGCCGCTTGACTGTGCGAAGGCTCGTTTTGATCCAATGGAGAGAGCGCAATGGGGCGATGAACTATAAAGAGACTAACAAACCATGTGCACTTGGGGCCGCCGTGTTGGTCGTCTGTAAATTTAGCTCAACCTTCGAGTTGGCTCGGTAGAAATGCGAGAGCGAGAAACCAACTGCGAGTGCCGGCGCCGTTGATCTGTCGACCGCTGCTTTCGCCGAGGCTCCGCTGTCGCCGCGCTTCCTCACCAGCTAGTGCCGTCGTCTTTCGACCAACACGTCGTCCTTGCTTGACGCTTCCAGCACGCTGGGACCAGAATATCCACCGTATTGGGCACGCAGAGCTGCGGTGGCACGCGTCGCTCGCTTCACGTGACTGATATCGACCGACAGCAGGCGATTCCGGTCAGAGGCTCCCCGGCGGCCCAATCAACGAAGACGTCGTGGCCCGCCAACGCGTCGACAAGAGCAAGGCTGGTCCCAAGCATTGGTCTTGTGACCGGTGTACGCGTGACCAAGACGCGCCAGCTAAGAACGCGGATTCCACGAGGGCAACCATTGGGAACACTGTGGTCCAGTTCTTGCCATCACTTCTACGAGGCGCGAACGCGGGCAGTCCAAATAACGACGCAGCCCATCGTTGGGCGCAGTCGCGCCCGGCATCGCTCCGCATTTTGCCCGCCGAGACTGACACGAAGAACGTTATGGGTGAAGCTATCCGTCGACAAAGCGTTGCAGAGAGAGCATACCGGATTGTTGACCCGTTCAACATCGAGCGCGATGAGAAGACACATTTGAAACCAACGTATGTCAACAACGAGATCCGGACGTCCAAGTATACGTGGCTTAACTTTCTGCCAATATGTCTCCTGCAAGAGTTTCGACGGGTACGTGCTGACTGCATTCTATGCCATCTTCGTCCGTTTGGCTGATGTTTATTGTTTCTCGTTAGAGCGCGAATTTGTACTTCCTGGTCATTGCAATTCTCCAGTCCATCAGTGTCATCTCCCCCCTCACGCCGTTCACGGCAATTGCTCCGCTTGTCATGGTTGTGAGCGTTAGTCTCATACGAGAAGCAGTCGAAGACCAGAAACGACGGCACTCGGATCGAATGATCAACGGCAAGCCCGTCATTGTCATTAGAAACTTCGAAGAGCAATATGTGATGTGGGAATCCATTCAAGTCGGCGACATACTGCGAATCTCAGAGCGAGACGTGATCCCTGCCGATGGAATTATCCTCGCGAGTAGTGAAGATGACGCTTCATGCTTCATTGACACCAGCAACCTTGACGGTGAGGCCAACCTAAAGTCGCGGGAGGCATTAAAGGCTACGTCCAAACTTCGGTTCGAGCGGGCGGAGCGCGATAAAGTCCGATATTTCGTCAAGTGTGAACAGCCTGATCAAGACCTGTATCGGTTCTCCGGCAATATCTCCATTGATTCGAAGCTATTCAGTCTAAGCGAGAAGCAGTTTCTGCTTCGAGGCTCGACTCTGATGAACACCAAGTGGATTCACATGCTCGTGGTGTACACAGGCCACGAGACCAAGATCATGAAAAACGCGCGAGACCCTCATCATAAGATGAGCCACGTCGAGTCGATGATGAGCAAGGCGGTGGTTCTGGTGTTCTTCTTGGAGGTGGCCTTGTGCGCAATCGCAGCGGTGCTTCATCACGTGCGTTTCAGTGGCAATCATTGGTACATGGGAGATACGACAGACAGCGCCACTGCGGGGATTCTGCTCTTCCTATCATTCGTCGTGCTGATGAACACGCTGATACCGATATCCCTTGTCGTCACTGTCGAGGTAGTCAAGAGCTTCCATGCCAAGTTCATCATGTGGGACGATCGAATGCGATCTGCAAGCGGAGATGGCGCCATGGCAAATACCTCGTCACTAACGGATGAGCTGGGGCAAGTGAAGTACATCTTCACCGACAAAACCGGCACGCTGACCATGAACCAGATGGAGTTCCGCAAGTGCAGCGTCGATGGAGTCATCTATGGGGTTCTTGACCGGAAGACCGAGTCTGCGATGCAAAATCAACCGCGAGCCGTCTCAATATCCTCCCTTGATGTCATGACGCAGCAACAAGCCAGCTTTCGCCATGACTCATTTCCGCCAAACTACTCGATGGTCGGCGACATGAAAAATGTGGCAGCGTTCAAAGGGTATCTACGAAACTTGGAGATGAAGGAGAGTCGTCTCGCCCTGGCGATGGCAATTTGCAACACAGTGGTATGCGAAGCCGACACAAGTGCAGCTCTAGGTGGAGGTGATATCAAGTACAACTCCGACTCGCCGGACGAGTGTGCCCTCGTTCGAGGGGCTGTAACCATGGGCGTAAAACTCCTCGCTCGCAATGGCCAGCACATGTTCCTGTCACTGACTGAGGAGGGCCGAGAGAAGTCATACTTGAAGACTGTGACGTATACAGTCTCTTACGAGATTCTGAGAGTACTCCACTTTTCCAGCGATCGCAAACGCATGTCGATCATTATTCGCGACCAGGATGACCGCATCAAGCTCATCTGCAAAGGTGCCGACAGTGTAATCCTCGATCGCTGCGATGATTTCTTGTCTCCGAAAGGCGTCACAATGGACCACGTCACCCAGTTTGCAGCCGAGGGCTTTCGAATTCTTCTCTTTGCAGAGCGCGTGCTGGTAAGAGCGGCATACCCCTTTTGCAATGATCCTAATGCCTAACGTTGACTTGTGTACGTTTTTGTTTTCGTACAGGACGAAAAGTACTATGATGCGTGGGAAAACCGGTATCAAGACGCCGAGCTCGACATGCATGCAAAGGAACAGAAAACTGAAGACCTGATAGAAGAAATGGAGAGCAAGCTCACTCTCATTGGCTCCAGTGGTGAGTGCTGACCAAACTGCTCTCCGGTCGCGCGAGCGTGATTTGACTGAATGATTCTACTGTCACTAGCCGTCGAGGACAAGTTGCAAGAAGGCGTGCCTGAAACGATATCGTTGTTTCAAAAGGCTGGTATAAAGGTACGGAGTTCATGATACTCTTTGCTTAATGAGAGGACTAAGCTGGACGTCGTTTCTATCCCAGATCTGGGTGCTAACAGGCGATAAGCTCGAGACCTCGTTGGAAATGGGCAAACTCTGCCGTGTCGTCACACCTGGAATGAAGGAAGTGATCCTTCAAGCAATCACTCGAGATGAAATGACGACGGCGCTGGACATTGCTTTACACGACGCTAGAGTAAGCCACCTTCACTCATGCTCAACCTCTTCTCACTGCGATACTGAAGGGCATGGTTTCCGCTGTGATACAGGAGAATCAAGCTCTTATCATCGAGGGTGCATCGCTCACCTGTGCATTGAACTCGGTAAACCGTGACAAGTTCCTCCAGCTTGCTTTGAAGTCTACGACGGTCATTGTGTGCCGCACGTCCCCGTTGCAGAAAGCCCTCGTGGTCGAGATGGTGAAGAACGGTGTTCCGTATGTCACACTCGCGGTCGGAGACGGTGCCAATGATGTCAGTATGATTCGATCTGCTCACGTCGGTGTGGGTGTCATGGGGCAAGAAGGGATGCAAGCAGTTCGCAGCGCCGATTACGCTGTCCAGCAGTTCAGCCATCTGGGCAGACTTCTGCTGCATCACGGTCGACTTTCCTACGTTCGCACGTCGCAGATGATCAACTACTTCTTCTACAAGAACATCGTGTTCACACTGCCGCAATTCTTCTATGGGATCGTCTCTGCAAACAGCGGCCAGGTGTGCTAGCACCTGTAGTCCATTGCTGTATCATTCCGGGTTTCGCTGACTTTCCGTATCTGCCCTCCTGCAGACATTCTATTGCGACATGTATATCACAGCGTACAACATGGTGTTCACAGCTTTACCCGTCGTCGCGAGGGCGATCATGGACACAGATCTACCGGAGAGAATCGCCGATACGTTTCCTGAATTGTACCGATCGGGTGCATATAACGAGTCCTTCTCGTTTGTGACGTTTGCCAAGGCCTCAAGTCTCGCGACATTCCACGCAATCGTGCTCACACTCGTCCCAATTCAGCTATTCCAGACGGGAAACGTGATCGGACGAGACGGCCCGAGTGGGGATCTCTGGATGGGCAGCGTCTCGTCGTTCTTCTACATCATCCCCATTGTGCATTTCCAGCTATTCTACGAGACGTGGAACTGGAATGCGATGGTGGCGACGACGTACGCGGCATCGCTGGCCGTATTCTTCATTTCGATTGCCGTATACGACAGTCTCGCGAGCGTGATCGAGGAGGTGTGGGGGATGGTTGTGGTGACTCCACTGTTTTGGCTCGGTTTCGCGCTGTCGGCTATGGTCTGTGTCGTCCCGTGGCTCGCGTATCAAGCGTACGTAAGCATTAAACTTCGGGTGCTTGCGAAGGAATGGCCTCCCTAACCCTCATTGTGTTTCTCAGCTATGAAGAAAACTTCGTGACAACAAATCCGGTGCACATCTTGCGTCGCGTTCGGTTCTTCAACAAGATTCTGGATGCTTCCCATGTCCCCGGCCAGAACGAGCCGACACCAACGGCGTCGGGACCCACCGAAGGAGGCCAAATGCTTGTGCCGCGTTGAGATATGATTGCGAGCTTGCCTTGGTAGCTTGCGCTAACACCTCTGATCCTCCCGACGACGACAATGAGCAATACGCTCTTCAGTTCAAGAATGGCGCAGATCAACCTCACACCGGCTTCGATCCTGCCCGCATTCACTCCGTGGTTTCGAATAGCGTAGGAACTTCGCCGTCATCACACTCAGCAGGCGTACGGTTAGCCCTGTCGACGCCCCGCGGGGCATCATGAACACGTCAACTTGGCAGTTACGCGGCGTCAGTTGAATATGTATGAGGTCTGGGGAGTAGAAAATGCTCATGATATTTCATTGTCGGTCACTTGGCGGTGAGACGACTGACGATGATATCACCTGAGTGCGGCGAAAGATGTGCGGGCTCACCCACCTTGGCTATGCCTATTGATAGCATCAGCACGACCCGTCAGAAACAAGTCGACTGCATCAGCCCAGCGCCAGTGCTATTTGCGCTTGACAAGCCTCTCTCCGTCACAAAGGTGCAAGCATAACTAGCGAGCTCGCCCATGAAGCGTCTCCCACCCGGTTATTATTCCAGGTCACGAGCAGTAGCTAGTGCGAAGATGAGCAGCGCAAATGGCCCCGAGGACGCCAACTCGAGCGATTCGGCGCAGCACACAGGCCCCACGATCGAACTCATCGGGATCGTGTCCCCACACGAACCCACGTTTGCGATCGTGCAAGCTGGACAGACGACGCGAAATCGACATTTCGCGAACAGTGTTCAGCCATCTTCTCCCAGCGCGCGCTTGTGATCGCCTGCATTCAGTCCAACAAGCATGGCTTTCATGGACCATCGCACTTTTCTGGTTCGGACAATCAACGTTCGTCGCTCTTCCGTTGCTCCACGGTGACAAACATGCAACGGCAAGATTCATTCTATCCATCTCGGGAACCGTGCTTTCGCTCCCAGCATTGGTGGTCGCCACTGGGAGCCTCAGCGTTTGGCTTCTCCACGCGCTCGCGCAAGAAAACGAATTCCGCTGCTGCGTGTTTCTCAGCACGCTCCAGTGGATCGTTGTTGCGGTCGCATTCAGGTGCGATATTCGAGTGACAATGTGTCTCGTCGAGTGGTGGGTGGTCCTCGTATCGTTCGCCGTCGATGCCGACTTTCGGATACTCGAGCAGCGGCTTCACTGTGGTCCTGCAACATGCATCCTCATGCTCATCTACTGGGGCTACTCGCTTTTCGGCGTCTTCCAGGACACATTCAAACCGCTCTTCGCACTCAACGACCAAGGAGTCTCCGCTAACGACATTCTGCAGTGGACGGTGCCGACGCTGTGTGTATTCATCATGAAGACTGTCCATCATCAGTCAATGTGTCGAAGAACCTGCAAGAAGAACGCCGTGGACCCAAACCTCGTGACACCGACTCGCACCGTACACTGCTCCACCCTCAAGGCAAGGCTGACACTCGCCAAGATTTCCAATTTCGGTTCACAAAGGCAGCTCGAGAAGCCGGACAGGCCGGGGGCGCCACTCGGGGTCCCGCTCGTGCGCTCCTACACGACGATTGTCTATCTCGACACAACATTCACTATCGCGGCAACAAGATACCCTATGCCGGAGCAAGGTCTTCGGCGCGTTCGGTGTGTGCTGCTGTACTCGACCGGCGCGCTGAGCTTTGTCGCGACGTGCTGCGCCACGATTCTGAACCAATCGCAGACGACGAAGCAGTCCTATTCACCAGCGACCACATGGGTGCCCATTGGCTCGTTAGTCGGGACGATCGTGTTTTGCAGCGCGATGGGTCGCTACTACCACAGAGAGCTGCTGCTCGAGCATTCCGATCGTTCGACGTGGCCTTGTCGTCGCTCCAGTTCCTTGCGAGCGTCGTGCTGCTGGGCGAGTTGTACCAGTGGGACGTGAGAAGCATCAACTTGTTGTCGTGGGCGGTTTGGTTCCACTGGGTTCTCTGTCTCGACGCTCTTACACCACACATCCGCAAGTATCTCCGCTTCAAGAAGCTCGTGGCCACGCCCGTGATTCTCTTCGTTCTCTACGGACTCGGCGGTCCGCTCGTGCTGCTCTACGGGTACACCGACACGCATCTCTCGGACCGCGTGGTGTTCGGACACATTCGTCTTTCAACGCTGCTCGTGTCGCGCTGCCTCACGCTCTGGCTCTGGGACGTCCACCTCGTGTGGGACATTGGTGTGCGAGATGACAGCGAATTCATCTTCTTGAAAGACTCGCTCCAGTATTCGGCCCCGAGCGACCGCCTTTTGACGGCAACCGCTCCAGGCAACGTGATTTTCCCACAGGGAAACATCAACCCGCTGCTGTTTCCGGCCCCTACGATCTCGTCGACACTCGTGTCTTGCACAACAACGCCGTCTCGCTCGACGCCAGTATTATGAGCTAGCTGCTCACGCACGAGAAATGGCTACATGTCCTCAGAAAAGAGATCTGATTCGACTCCAGCTCAAGAGGTCCCGTGTCCTTTCGC
>JAADVV010000712.1:0-12854 GCA_023335905.1 Pythium pyrilobum
CCCTACGGGAGCATGGATCTGAGCGAGCAAGCAAAGCATAGCGACGAGCGAGCGCCCGACGGCAGCGGCGAGAAGATCTCATCGATCCGCTCGGCCATTGACGCCAAGCTCCGCGAGGACGGCGTGTACCAGCAGATCCGCGAGCTGATTCTGAGCAAAGCGGCCCGCGAGACGACGCCCGAGCCTGTCGGCGGCCAAGCGACCGAGCCGCCACGCGAGAAGATCGAAGACCAGCTCATCCACGAGGTGTTGCAGAGCGAGCTAGTGAAGCAGCTGCTCGATGCCGTCAGGCAGGACAGCGAGCTGAAGAGGCAGCATGCCGAGACGGCGGACGGCGACGACGCGGAAAACAGCGAGCCTGCCGCCGACGCGAACGAGCCGACGCTGTTTCTGCGGCTCGCCGGAGGACGCGCGTTCGTGGACCAACTCACGCAGGAAGACACAGTCGACGACGAGGGCGGCATCGGCGACGGCGTCGCGCGCATCACGCAGCACCAGATCGGCTTCGTGCGCCAGTTCTTCCGCGTCATGGTCTCGTTCCAGGGCCAGCGCGTGAGCTCGCGCGACGTCGCGTGCTGTGTGGACCCGCCATTCAACGAACACTTCCGGCTGCGCATCGCCAAAAGGAAGACGCGGTCGGGCAGAACGAAAAGCGGCGGGCTCTACGAGATTGAGGTCGTCGCGCCGTGGGAGTCGCTGTGTCTCGTGGACGAACACGTCGAGATCGTGCTGCTCAAGCTGACCAAAAAGGTCGTCGACGTCCAGCACGCGACGGGCGTCCAGTGGCTCGAGCTCAAGCGGGAGCTGCTCGCGATCCACCACCTCGACTGGCGGCGCGTGCTCTGCTCGACGCTGCAGCTCGTACACGCGCCGATCCAGCTCGTCGATAAGATGAAAGTGCCCGTCGGCACGCTTGACGTGCGGCTCGACCTGCTCCACTTTGCGAGAACGGCGTCGATCGCCAAGGACGTGGCGGCGTTCCTGAACAAGGAAGCGCTCGAGAAGAACACGCTCAGCCACGCGTTCTACCGCTACGCCAAGGAGTGGTGGCACGAGTACCGCAGCGAGATGGACGCCGTGGAGTCCAATCTGGGGCGAGCTCGCGAGGGAAACGACTTTCGCCGACTCGACCAGCGGTCGCGGTTGGTCAAGCTCTTTGCAGAGGACGACGAAGGTCGATTCCGCATGGTCTGCAAGTTCCTCAGGCCGCTGCGCGCTCCGCTTGCCGTGCGCAGTCCGAGCGAGGCCGCTCGCTTCGTGTCGCTGCTTCCGCACGAGTCGACGGCCGTCGTGGGCCGAGTCTCGGACGAGGCCTGGCAGTCCGTCTCCACGACGCTGGCCGTCGGCAAGGGCGACACACACGACCACGCGGTGAGTAGTTGTGTGACTGTGTTGATCGCCGCAATAAGGAGCTTCGTTTGCCTGAGGGACCTGTTCGCTGTTCGCGTCTCTAGATCCTGATCGCGTCGCTGCTGCTGGGCTGCGGGCTCGACGCGTACGTTTGTATCGGCAGCGTATCGTCCAGGAAGCGGCATCTGCGCGAGAAAGAGTCACTCCGGAGAACGGCTAGGGGTGCTGTCACGGCGTCCGAGGTCGGCCACGTGTGGATCATGACGAGGGATCCTGACCGCCCCAACGATGCCGAGTGAGTCTCCACCACTGGAATCTGCACCGTGATCTGCAAGGCCATTCACCGATCGTTCTTACGTCTGCAGCGGTGTGCTGTTCTGGGAATCCATCAACGGCGAGCGATACCACGTGCGCGACCACAGCGGCGTCTCACACCACTCGGCGCTGCGCCACGGTTTCCTCAGCATCGACTGCGTCTTCAGCGCCACGCGGTTCTACGCGAATCTGCAGCCGCGGCGGTGGAAGATCAGCGAGTACTCATTCAATTTCGATGACGACGCCGCGTGGAAGGCGCTCGATCCGCGGCGCATTGCCGATCTGCCGGCGTGTGCTTCAACCGTCTTGCTCACGGCCCCCGACGTGGCAGCAGTGATCCCAAAGGAGTTGGAATGGGCCACGTACCTGAAGAAGGCGCTTGTGTCCCAGCGGCGCGCGAGAGGGCTCGTCACCAAGTGGAACGACGAGCTTGGCTTCTACCTGCAGCCGGCGCTCAATTCGTACGAGCTCGAGCGGCTCCACTGCGTACCGCAGCTCGAGAACGAGCTCTTCCAGCAGACCATCAAGCAGTTCGTCAAGGAAGGGTTCACTTTCGAGGCCGTGCCCATCATGTTCCCGGCGGGCACGCCGCAGGACGCGGCCGAGACGCTGGCCGAGCACGAGATCGCGCGCAAGATCCTCGGCCTCCAGGGCCGCGCGGCCCAGTTTGGGCTCGCCGCACGGTGCTTCGCGTACGCGGAGAGCCGCTTCGTCGTGTGGGTCATGCTGGCCGTGAGCTACCAAACGTAAAAAAGAGCATTATTACGATGTTTTAGACTCCACCGGCGCTTCGTCCTGCGGGGGGGGGGTGATGCGTGCGTTCATGCCGACGGCTCGCCGCCCGACCACGGCGCGCGCGCCACGACGTCCAGCTCGGCGTTGCCCTGCACGACCTGCGGCGTCGGCGTGGCCACGGGCGTGACCGTGACCGTGGGCGGCGCCGGCGGCCCGGCGTCCTCCTCGGCTGGCAGCGGCGTCTGGCGCGGGTCCTCCACGGGGATCGTCGACGTCACGGCCAGCAGCTACCGATCCCAAACCGCCAACACGTTTAGACCACGTCCAGCATTTGGTTTTCTCCTGTAGGTAATAAGTACAAGGCGCCAACCTTTTCCAGCGCGTTGAAGAGCTTATTGAGGCTCTTGTACGTCTTGTGCGGCTCCAGGATGACCTCCGTGAGCCGCTGCAGCGTGAACGGCGGTCTAAAGACCCCCCCCAGCAACAATAGCCAACGAGTTTTTAGACGCCTTCTCGCTCCATCTCCTCCCTGCGGGAACCATGATACGCACCCTTCAAAGGCGTCGAGCAGCGCCGCGAGGTTGTCGCGGCGCTCGTCGTACTTGTTCTTGTTGGTCGGACTCCAGCCGACGACGACCGTCGCGCTCTTGTCGGACGCGCGCATCTCGTCCAGCGAGCTCTTGAGCTTGGCCACGAGCACGGCGCGCAGCTGCGGCCACGGGTAGTACGGCACGCCCGTCACTTTGATCTCGTCCAGCACGCGCAGCAGCACCGGCGAGAGCGCCGCGTTCTCGCCCTTAGCAAAGCCTACAGAGCGAACCACGGGACCGCGAGCCCACCGTTCGAACGCGCAGATCTGTGAGATTCTAATGGTGTACATGAGGCTTCGTAAATGTGGGTGGGTCACCTGCGAGCGCCTGCTCATTCTCGACGATCATCTCCTCATTGACGGCTGCCATCGTGTTTCCTCCTGTGGTCTGACGACTGCTGATCGGTCAACTTGACAAGGGAAACGAAGGAACCCTTTTCTCTGCACGCGCTCACGCAACATGTACGCAACATAAGATACCGAATCGTGCCACCAGTCTCCCAAATCATGTTTTGGTGTCTATTAGGCTCATTTACGTCATACAGTATACGTTACGTGGCGCCACCTCGCCGCCAAGAATTCAAGCGTCCTCGTCGGGGTATGCGCGCTGGAAGCCCTTGCCGACGCTACGGAGCACGTCCGGGGCCGTCATGGAGCGTCCGTGGGTGGCGAAGGCCTCCAGTGAGCTAGATTCGCATAGTAAAGTCAAGTCAGGTCTGTGAAAGCTGCCGCTAAACCAGTTTTGCCGCGGCGCGTACCTCGCTCGCGTCACCGTGGAGCCGCCTAGCGCAGCGAGTAGCAGTGGGTTGCCCGAAAAGCCCTCGCTATATAGGCAGTTAGTTACATATAGATTAATGCGCGATCCGGGCGTGGTTGCGAGTCCGAATGTTGCTGATCGTACAGGTTGGCATGCTTGGACCACGCGACGAACGTGGCGATGGCTCCGGTCAAGACCTGCGCGACAACGAGTAATTATCCATACCGCACACACAGTAACCCGAGTCGCAATGCAGATGCGGATGCGTACGTCGCCCTGTCCTCCGCAGCGTCGCGGGCAGCCAAAGGCGTCGCTCTCGAACACTGTAGAACAGAGAAAGCAAGTTTGTGTTTTCAGTGATGAACGAGGCGTTTAGAACCAGCAAATGATTCATGCATCGCACCCATGGTGCCATCCGAGAATCGATCCGTGGGGCCCTTCTGGATGACCACTGGTGAGTCGAGGCTGCGCAGCGTTGAGTTTTGCACATTCGCTCAGCAGTTCGTACTCAGTGGAGACGTCTGGCGTAACGTACGCGTTGCTCAGTGTCAAGGGCGAGATCTCAGCCGCGTGGGCGGGGTCAAGTCGGTCCGTAAGCTTCGTCGCGAGGCACAGGCGAGCGTATTCCATCTACGAGAACACAGCGTCCCAATCAGTCGGCCCACACGTGAAGAAAACCCCGCATTCACCGTACAGCATTCGGCGTGAGCACGGCCCGATTGTACCCGCGAACGATCTCGGGCTTCTCGCTCGCGAGAAAAAGCGCGTCCCCGTCGAGAATGATCGGCAGATCCACTTCTCTCGCTCGCCGGATCAACGCCTCGGCGATCGACTGCACCGCCGCGTCACGGCCCAGTCCGGGGCCGAGAATGAGCGTATCCAGACGCGGAAAGACCTGCGCGATGCGGTCCACAGAGGCTTCGATCGCAGCCTTCGAGTCTTTACCTGAGAGTCCCTCGAGAGACGCGTCCGAGCGCAGAAGCGGGTGCACGATCAGCTCGGGGCTGTAGCTCTTGATCGGGATCGCGGCCTCTTGCGTGCAGAAGATGTGGCACAGGTCCGCTCCCTGTGGACACGGTCGAGAGCCATTTGAGTGTATACGCTAGTATGCTGCTATTTGGCGACATCTTACCGTCTTGAGCGCCGAGATCCCGGCGTAAAACGGCGCGCCAGTGTATTCAAACGAGCCGCCGACGACGCCCACGCGGCCTGCGATTGCGGCGACAGTACTGTATCAATTCAAACCGCACGTCCGCGCGCAACACTACCATTTACAGGGGCAGACACTCACCTTGCTGGCCTTTTCGAAATGTGTTCGAGAGCGGCGGAATCAGTCGCCGTACGAGTCTCACAGGCGTCTCCATGGTGGTCCGCTCGCTCGCGTTCGATTTGGATTCGCCGCAAGTTGATGTGCATTGGTTCTCTTCGCGTTTTACCCAATCACGTGCGATTATTGACCAATCAGACATGGATCGAAATCCTGGAAGATCGCGAAGAGCCACATTGCGGAATCGAGGGCTTCGCTGATGGACATGCACGATGGTGGCCGCCGCTACACCGGTTACGACGAGTACGAGGGCATTTTCGGGTCTATGGGTGGTGTCTACAGGGGTCACGCGTCTAGTCGTTCGCTGTCGGCCAAGTACGAACGCTCAGGGCCCAGTAATGGCGGCGTTTTGGGCCTCGGAACGACGAGCTCACGGGGGTTCCCATCCGCTGTGCGCCGCACCAGCGCGCGACGCACGGGCGGCGCACTGTCCACAAATGGGTACGAGCGCAGAGAGAGGTACCTTCGTGACCGCGTGAGCAAGCGCCGCACGGAACCCGTCGGTGGCGATGCGTTCGACGAGGAAGACGCAGGAGAAGAGCAGGCAGCGGCCAACCCACTGGCGATGGCCAAGCGGCAGGCGGCCCACCAGATCTGGCTGCCGACCAAGAACTTTTCGTTCCGCCAGCGCGCGGGGAAGCTGGATACAAGGACGATCGCACGGCTCGATCTACAGAAGATCGTCGCGACGACCGACGTCGAGACCATCCAGGTGCGCTCGCGATGGCGCGTTGGTGAGTCGAGGAGTTGGGGATCTGAACGGAATGTTCTTCACGCCACAGCGCCATCTTGACAACGTCGCGTTTTCCGACGTCACACTGGACGACGTCCAGCAGTATTCGGACGCCTACTTCCTGAAGCTGTTCCAGATCGCTCAGGTTCCGTCTGTGCTGCATGCCTGGATGGATGGATGGGTGTGGACTGTGATGGCTCACGATGTGGACGTGACGTTATTGTGGCAGTTGACGCTCGAGTACCTGATCAACGTGCAGAGCTCGCTTGCGAACCACTGCGAGCGCCTCGAGACGCAGTGCGAAGGGCTCGCGGACGAATGCCAGACACTCGAAGTCGAGAACCTCAAAGTGGAGAGCGAGATCTCGGCGCTTAGAAAGGAGATTCGCCAGAAGCAGAGCACGCTCGCGACGTTTGAAGTCATGCTACTCAACGCGACCGCGGCGAAGCGAACTGCGCGGCCAGTGACCCAGCAGCAGCTAGATCAGGAAAATGACCCTGCGGTGCTCAACATCCTCGGACTTTCGCCGTCGCAGGGCGAGGAGGAAAAAGGCGCCGTGCCGCTGGTCTCGTCGTGCGTGTTGTGCGGGAAAAACTTCATTTCCCCCGAGTATCTCGTGCGCCACCAGCACAAGAAGCATCGACACGAAGCTCTCGTGGGTAGGAGGCAGAAACCCAAGAAGAAGAAGGATGTCGATGACTCGTCCTCAGCCAAGTCGGACTCGCAATCGCCAGACAGCGGAGGCGGAAGCGATACACGGAAGAAGACGAAGAAGCCGCGGGCGCCCCAGGCAGCACCATTGCCAGCAGAGGTTGTCCAGGCGCTGAGCGAGCGCAGTGAGCTCTCGAGGCAGCTCATGGAGATGCAATTCGAGTTGCGACGCGAAAAGGAGAAGCGCGCTGAAGAGGCTAAGCTCGCTGAGCAGCAGCAGGCGCAGCTCACCAACCAATTGGCTGTATATATGGCCAAGCTGCAGGAGACGCTCGTTGAGATGGAGCGAAAGCAGGAGCAAGGCAAGCACGAGATGATGCGGTACACGCAGGAGACGATCGACCGCGCGCGGAGCGAGGCGGCCGAGCGGGAGAAAAAGACGTCGCGGGCTGGGAAACTGGAGAGTGATGACGACGGCGGCCAATCGGCGAGTGAGAAGCAAAGAAACACTGCGGAGGAGATCGAGAAGCGCATTTTGGACTCGCTGCTGCGCTCGCAGGCCGAAATCCACCACAAGAACAGCGAGTTGGAGATGGCAAACCGGAAGCTGCAGACCAAACTGAGGCGACGCGCGAGGCAGCAGCTTCCGCTGGAGCCTCCGCCTGCGACGACGCTGCTGAGTATGGCAGCGATCGATGCCCAGCGGTTCGGCAACGATGCTGGCGGCATGATCGAAGATATTCGGCTCCCACCAGCAAAGCCCAAGGCAGTAGCGGTAGAGGATAAGCCCGTTCAAACGGATGAAGAGCGCGACGATTTGAGGAAGACGAAGCCCGTGACCCAGTCCCAGCAGGTCCAGACGGAGATCGAGGTAGCAACCAAGCAAGAGCCGACGTCTGCAGCGAAGCAGCCTCCTCCGTCTCTCCAGAAAGCAGAATCCAAGATCCCAAAGCCGGTGGTTGACGCCCCAAAGCCTGTTTCCAAGCCTATTCCCAAGCCTGAACAACACGCGAAGCCAGTCGACGATGTCAAGTCGCCACCGCCGCCTGCGGAGCCAACGCCTCCGATGCCAGAGCCAGTGGTAGAGACCAAATCTGAATCGAAGCTGCAGCACGCGGCACACCTCGTGGGCAAGGTCGCGCTGGGCTTTCTCGCGCGCAAGGCGCTGAAGAATCCGTCCAATTGGCTGCTCACGCTCCCAGCATCTTCGCTGCACCACGCTTTGAATGAGCGTGAGCTCGAGACTCTCACACACCACCACGGTGGTCAGCTACAGGACGTGACAGTGGAAATCGAAGACGATATGACCGCCAACGATCTCCGCGCAGCGTTCGCTGACGCACTAAGCGGTGGGCTTCTGCACCAGCAGCACGGAGAGGAGACCGCCGCTGACGGCGACGTGGCCGTCGACCACCACCGCATCTTGCTCCACCATCGCGCCACCGGCGAGGAGATCAGTGGCAACCAGTTCATTTACCATCTACGCAACCAGCTCGACGTCGAGGTCGTTCCGAGTTTTGAGGCGGCGCATGCCCACGTGGACGAGGTACTGGGCTTCCACGACGAGGTGTCCACTCGGCTCCGCGCCATTCGTCGCGCGTCCATGGAGTTTGCGCCGGGCGAGCTGCCGGTTGGGCTTGGGCGTCAGACGCACGAGAATAGTGAGGCAGCCGTGGCCAGATTGGCGGTCCGTATCCAGTCGGTTGTGCGCTGCTTCCTCGCGAAGCGAACTCTGGAAATGCTGAAAATCGACCGGCTCGTGGAGGCGCGCTTGCTGTCCCTGTGCACCTCTCCGCAGACGAGAAGTCGGTCCGTGTCTTCGCAAAGACGCATGACGTGCAGCGCGTCAGTGGCTGCGATACGCGTCGAGACGACCGACGAGCGTGTCGTGACGGCGAAGGCCACGCAGATCCACGAGCGGCTCGCCGATCTGGTCAAGCAGAAGACCGGCGTGGACACGCGAACCAAGAGTGCCAAGTGGTCGCGCGGCCGGCTCTCCACAGAGGACTACGAACGCCAAGTGGAGGAGACAGAGCAGAGGCGGAAGCTGTTGCCAGCGGACGTGCAGGGCCGCATCGCCCAGATCTCGGAGCGAGTCCAGAAGCTGGTCGAGGAGGAGTACGATCCACAGGCGGCGAAGCAGGAGGCGGGCCAGTACGTCGCCGCGACGCGCATCCAGTCGGCTCTCCAGGTCATCGTGGCCAGGAGGAAGCTCTTGCGGTTGTTGGGAAGAAGTAAGGAGGGCGACTCCATGGCGGTGAGACAAGAGTCTGAGACGACGATCGAGAAGGAGAAGGAGAGCCGATCGTCGCGCGGCAGCGAGTCCGAGAAGGAGCCCGACCACCCAGAGGAGGAGAAGACGCACGAGAAGCCGACACCTGCCAAGGGCAACGACGAGGACGAAGGAGCGGAAGAGAAGAAGTCACTGGACGTGGACGAGCTAGACGACGACGTCGAGATCAGGCGGCTCGCCGACGCGTACGAGCGAGCGACCGAGTTCACGACGCCGGATGCGAAGCCAGAGCCAAACCCAAAGCCTGTCGTGGTTGTGGAGGAGAAGCCCAAGGTGGAGGTCAAGCCGAGTCTGCCACCGCGCGCGGGCACGCCTCCGCCAACTCTGGAGGACTTGGCCGGCCGGTCGCCTCGGCCGTCTGCGAACGCCCACGTGATCTCCCCATTTTCCAAGACGCCGCTGCTGTCGCGCCGACCGGCTGTCACACGGCGCGGCAGCGGCTACGACAACGCTCGGTAGAGTCGATATATCACCAGGTCCATCAACTCGCACGTGTAGTGGCATGCTATCTATTGATAGTTATAGGGCCCGTGAGCCTTTCTCCTACGACGTCCATCAATGGGGAGTTAACGACACCGTCGCTGTAGTCAAACTCTACTTCTTGGCCTTGTTTCTTCGCTCGCGCACGGCCGCGGCGAGGTCGCGCAGCACCTGCTGCGTGGTCTCCCAGCTCATACAGGCGTCGGTCACGCTCTTGCCATACTCGAGCGGCTGGCCCGGGATCAGCGACTGGCTGCCCTCCTGGATGTTGGACTCGAGCATGACACCGACGATGCGGTCGTCGCCCGACTTGAGCTGCGTCGCGATGTCGGCGGCCACGAGCACCTGGTTCTTGTGGTCCTTGCGCGAGTTGCCGTGCGAGCAGTCGACCATCACGTTGTCCATGAGCTTGGCCTTGAGCATGAGCGCCGACGTCTCCTCAATGTGCTTCTTCTCGAAGTTCGGGCCGCTCTTGCCTCCGCGCAGGATCACGTGGCACGTGTCGTTGCCCTACAGTGGAGACTCGAGTCAGCACCATATCTATCAACAGCGAGAGAGAGAGAGAGAGAGAGAGAGAGAGAGGAGAGGAATCGTACCGAGGTGTTGACGATGGCGGCGAGGCCCTGCGAGCTCACACTGAGGAAGCAGTGCGGGTGGCGAGCGGCGACGACGGCGTCCACGGCGAGTTGGCTGCAGACACACACACACACACACAGCGTCAGAACTGAGAACCTTCATCAACCGCGAGAGGCTGTGGAGACGTACAGCGAGCCACCCGTGCCGTTCTTGAAGCCAATGGGCATGGAGAGACCCGACGTGAGCTCGCGGTGGAGCTGGCACTCGGTGGTTCGCGCGCCGATGGCGCCCCAGCTCACGAGGTCGCTGATGAACTGCGGCGACATGGTGTCGAGGAACTCGCAGCCGGCCGGCAGCCCGAGCTCGTTGATCTCGGCGAGCAGCTGGCGCGCGACGCGCAGGCCCTTGTTGATGTTGAACGTGCCATTGAGGTCCGGGTCGTTGATCAGGCCCTTCCAGCCCACGGTCGTGCGTGGCTTCTCAAAGTACACACGCATGACGATCACGAGGTCCTGCTCCACCTCCTTCTTGAGCTCCACGAGGCGCTTGGCTGTTGGTGAGAGATCCATACCAGTGCGATTAGATTCCGTGATACCAGTGCTTGCGTGACTGGCAGCAGCAAACGTACCGTAGTCCATGGCGGCGTCCACGTCGTGGATCGAGCACGGGCCAACGACAACCACGAGGCGGTCGTCCATGCGGCGCAGCACGTTCGCGATGGCCTGGCGGCCGCGGTTGATGGTCTGCGCAATCTTGCTCGTGAGCGGGATCTCCTCCTGGAGGATCGCCGGCGGCACGAGCGGGCGGATGCCCGTGATGCGCACGTCCATGATGGCCTGCTTGTCCGAGATCTTGACGTCCTGGCTGGCCGTGCCGCTCGGGATGCGCGCGCGGCGCGGCGCAAACGCGGCGTCTCCGTGATCGCCGTGGTCGCCGCGCGTGCCGGCCTTGGCGCCGGCGTTTTCGCGGCCGAGCAGGTAGCCGGCCACGCCGACGCTGCCGGCCGTGAGCAGCGTGAGCGTCGCGGCCAGCAGGCCGAGGCCGATGGTCAGCGACGCCGACAGCTGCTGCTGCTGCTCGTACGCCATTCTGCGCTACTCTCTTTGTTGCTGCTTGGGAGAGATTCGCGTGTGAGCTTGTGGGCGGGCGGCTGGCTACGCGGCCACGGCGCGGCTGCCGCCGAGCCGTCGCTCCGATCTTGTCAGGAGCACCACAGGAAAATGCGACAAGGTGTCAGGAGATCATTGCGCAAACGGGTATGGGTTTCTGGTTTGAAGCGCCAAACCCGTTTTCAGGTAGATGGGTTTCTTTTTGGACTCCACAGTGCATGCGTATCGCAACGGGTCGGACGTGGGCTTGGGTTTCGGTTTGGGTTTGGGTTTGGGTCCATCGGAGCACATGCCCGACGGCCTGAATGAATACAGTAAATCCAACCCGTTGTGAACGAAGGTCATTATTTTGAGGGAATATTACAAACGCGGCCATTTGTGTAGCCATTTCGTGGGCCGTCGCCACCCCTTACGTGAGGATCTCGAAGCGCTCCTCCTCGTCGATGCTCGTCTCGCTGACGCGCACGCCGCTGAGCTCGCCGTTCTCGTCCTCGCCCGTCTCCATGTACACGCGGCCCGTGCTCACGAAGCCCATGACGTTGATGATGTCGGCCTGCTGCGCGATCGACCGGTCCAGCTGCGAAAAGTGCTCCGACGACCGCGGAGCACTCGCCGTGTCGCTCATCATGCACGAGTTGCGGCGCGTCGTGTCGAGCGTCTCCTGCGCCTTGCGCGAGATTTCCCAGAGCCGCGCCGCCAAATCCATCTCCACGCCGTCGTTGCTGTACGCAGAGCCGCGGCCGGCCGCCGACTGGTCGTAGGCATTAAACGCCGATCCGCGGCCTGCCATGGACGGGTCGTTGCTGCTGTATGCGGACCCACGCCCAGCCACTGACGGGTCGTTGCTGTACCACGATCGGCGATCGGTCATCGGCGGATCCACGTTGTAGGCCGACTTGCGCTCGCCCATCAGAGGGTCGCTGCTGTATGCCGACTTGCGCTCGCCCATGAGGGGGTCGCTGCTGTATGCCGACTTGCGCTCGCCCATGAGGGGGTCGCTGCCGTGCATCGATCGGCGCTCCGAAATGACTGGCTCACTGGTGTTGGACGACCGGCGCTCCACTGTTGGTAAGTCAATAGTGTACGAGTCACGTCCGCCAATCGACGGCTTGCCCGTCTCAGGGTCGTAATCCGCCGGTCCGTTCGTGTCCTCAAACGCGTCATAGTGTTCCCACGGATCCGTCTCGAGCCGCTCGCGGCCGCCGTTCATGTTACGGCGCGACTGGGTCGTCTTGATGGTCAGCGGGCTCACCGGCACGTGGCTCGTCGACAAGTTGGCGTTGAATTTGTGTGTTCTCGAATAAGTCGGCGTCGCCGTCGTGGAGCTCGTGTACGACTGGCGACTGGAGTGCGACTGGCGGCCTGGCGTCGAGGTCGTGTACTGCAGTTTGCTGCCCGCCCCGAGCTTAGTGAGGTCGGGCCACGTGAGTTGGATTGAGCATTGGCTCCCGCTGCTACTGATCGAGGATAACCGGTCGCTCTGCTTGTCGGCAGGAACGGGGGTCGTCGCGGTCGAGTCAATGAGACTGATGTTGCTCTGCGTGAAGTCGTACGTCATCGATTTCGTGTTGGAGTTGTCGGCCTTTTGACGCGCCGTAGCCATGCAGTGCTTGCAGTACCGTCGCACAGTCTCCTTTTCGGCGAATGACGGATCCATCGCAAGCGTCTCCCGGTCCAGCAGCGTCGCCTTCCGCGTGACCTCGCAGTCTCGGCACATTGTCTGCAAACCGGGCGACTCCAGTCAGCAATCGTGTTCGCGTGCCGTTCCACTTTCTGTTCCGCAAACTCACATACCTGTCCACAGGAATGGCAGTGGTGCCGTGACCGCAGCATCGAAAACTTCTTACTGCACACGGGGCAGCTTTTATTGTCGCTGCCAATGGTCCCAACACAGAAAGCCCGCGGAACGCGTCAGAATCACACACAAAAATAAAAGGCA
>JAADVV010000713.1:0-12851 GCA_023335905.1 Pythium pyrilobum
GCTGCGACATACCACGGTTCGCGATGGGCTTGCGTTCACGGCTCGCGTGAGAGCTTGACCGGCTTCGGCTCCGTCGTCGCGCCGGTGACGGGAGCGAGAACGGCTCGCAGGTGAGTACGCCTTCGAGCCCGACTTGGAAGCGCGCTGCCGATCGCGGAAGGCGCGCCACTCACGATACTCCGCTTCGGAGCTCTCCGACTCACTGGCGTACTTCTTGCGGTGTCGACAGGTTGACACGCTGCGTGACGGCTTGCGCGACCGGTCATGTCTACGTTCGCGGCTGGATTCACGCACCGAGTCGCGGCCACGACCCTTAGTCGACTTCTTGGCGTCTGTAACCCGCTGGTCAGTGGCACCGTTGAGCCGGGTACTGCGCCGACGGTCCTTCGCGCCCTTAGCCGGCTGCCGAGCCGGCTCCTGGACACTGGAGAGACGCATCACGATCGCTTCTTGTGTCATTGAGCTTGAGTCACCAGCACTGCCCGTTGTCTGGTACTCTTCACTCTTGACTTCTTCTTCTTCTTCGTCGGGCAGACCGATGCGGCTGAGGCCGGCCCCAGATGCCAGTGCTCGGCTGGCTGGTGGTCAGGTCGTCGGCGACCTGCGCACCTTCTTCAAACTTCTCATCAACGAACTTGAAGGCCTCAACGGCCGGCTCTGTATCAATACCGCTCATAGTGGATTCTAACACACCAGATCCTGGCATACGCACCAGTTGTGATGAAGTGGATCGTCAAATCCTCGTATGTAGAATAGAGAAATGCACTCAATACTTCTGTACTACAGGGATCAGCGAAGGGGTAGCGCTAATCCGGTTCCAATCTGTAGCAGCGAGCCGGTTACGATGCGTAACCCGGCTCCAAAGGCTAGTTTGCCTCACACTGTGAACCGTGCCTTTATCACGACTACTACTACGAAGTACGGGTTGCCTAGAACCTCCTTTCCCAGGTGACGACATACCGTAGCGTTTGCCATGCTCTCTCGCAAGAAGGGCGTTGCAGGGATGCTACGCCGCGTAGCCTACGCGTAACCTGGGGTACATCAACGCCCTGTAACAAACATACCTAGGTATACAGTTCAGCCGTGCGTCACAGTTCGTGCTGACTCCAGCGTATACCGTATACCAAATACCCCCTCCCTTCCCTCGCGCAACGGCCATGTCAGCTCGGCGACATTGCTGATTCCCGTCACTGAGATGAACCACTACCAGCCGTACGGCCGCGTGAGCGCGCGCGACCGCGACCGGCGCCGCGGCGGCGGCGGTGGCGGCGGCGGTGGCGGCGGCGGCTGGGACCTGCGCTTCGGCGTGCTCATGGTCTTCCCGCTCATCTGCCTCGTCGTCGTGCTCTACGAGTTCCTCTACCTGCAGCAGTACACGGCCGCGGACTCACCGGCGCAGGACGCCGCCAACGCGTCGCCGCAGCGGCTCCGCGCCGACGAGCCGACACTTGTGCCGGCGCCCACGTCCATCGTGCGCGGCCGGCGCACGATGGTGCTGATCGCCAACTACCGCGACTCGAAGCGCTGCGCCGAGACGCTGCGCTCCATCTTCGACAATGCCGTGCACCCAGAGCTCATCCGCATCAGCCTCTACGACCAGATCTACGAGGCCGAGGGCGAGATCCAGTGCGTCGACACGTTCTGCCAGCTCGTTGGCGAGGATAGCTGCCGCCGCACACAGATCGTGTCCAGCAAGATCGACGCCAAGGACGCGACGGTCTGTGTGTGTTTTGGAGGAGGGGGGGGATTGGGCCTCCCCACCCGTGGGCAGCTACGTCCGCGATACTCATGCGGTTTATATTGTATTGCTTTAACTACTGTAGGGCCCGACGGCGGCGCGGTACATGACCGAGAAGGCGATTGGCGACGAGGACTTTTGCCTCGCGATCGACTCGCATCTCGTGTTCATCCCCAAGTGGGACGAGAAGGTCATCGCGCAGTGGGAATCCACCAACAACGAGCACGCCATCATCACGGTGTACCCAAAGTCCACCGAGCACTGGTTCAAAAAGGACACGGAGGACAAGGTGCAGCTCATGTGCCACTCGCGCATCGAGACGGAGGACGCCGACTCGATGATCCAGTACGGCGCGCCCATTTGGATCGACAAGAAGGACACGCCCAAGCCGCGGCTCATGTCGCAGCTCGCCGGCGGCTTCAACTTTGGCAACTGCGTGCAGGCCAAGACCGTGCGCAACGACCCGTACACGCCGTACCTGTTCCACGGCGAGGAGTACTCGCGCGCGGCGCGGCTCTGGACGGCCGGCTACGACTTTTACGTGCCGTCCGAGGACATTGTGTACCACTGGTACGAGAAGCGCAAGGTCGTGTGGGAGCGCGACTGGGGCAAGCGGTACGTGATCCAGCAGTCGGCCAAGCGCCGCATCCGCTACTGCCTCGGGCTGCCGTACACCAAGGACGACTTTGACCGCACCGACATTGAGCAGTTCAAGCTCGGCACCAAGCGCTCGTTCGAGCAGTGGAAACAGTTCTCCGGGATCGACCCGCTCGCCAAGTACGTCGGCAAGGACGACGACCAGTTCAACAACTGCGGCAAGCTCGAGTACGTGCCGCACGACAAGTAGGACGGTTACGACGCTCAACGCAATGGAACAAGCGGTCTGCATTTTTGTGTGTGTGTGTGTGTGTGGGTGAGTGGGTGTGGGTGTTATCAGTGTGGGTGCGTTGCTTCCTAGAGAAATGGAGAGAGAAAACAGAGCAGCGGTGGACGCGGCGACACGCCCTAGCTCGTCTACTGGACGAGCTGCTGCGCGAGCTTCTGGAGGTCGGCGAACTGCGTGGTCTTGGCCTTCCACTCGGCGGGCACCGGGTCGGGCGAGGCCGCGTCCTGGATCGCCGCGGCGGCGGCGCACGCACCGATGAGGATCGAGCGGCTGCAGTTGTCGCCACCGGCGGCCATGTTGGCGCGCACGGCGTCCGTGTAGCCGCGGCTCGTGAGCAGCACAAAGAGCGCGCCCTTGAGCGAGCCCGGCAGCGGGCACGACTTGCCAAAGGCGTTGATGGCCGCGGTCGCGTCGGCGTACGTGTTGGCCGCGACGGCGTCCACGACCTCCTGCACGAGCGCGCGCATGTCGGCGCCAATGAGCTCGCTCGTGGTGAGCGCCGCGACGGCGCGGGCCATGGGCGCGCCCTCGACGAGCTCGTGGAGCAGCAGCGCGCTGGCCACGGCGGCGTCCGTGGCGTCGACGCCGATCTGGTGGACCTGCGTGGCCTCCTTGGTCTTGGCGACGATGGTCGGGAGGTCGCCGAGGTACTTGGCCACGAGCACGGGCGCCTTGATGCCGCCGTGGAGGTCCTTGTTCTCGACCGCGAGGTTGGGGTACGTCTCGCCGGCGTCGCCCTTGGCCACGAGGTCGCGGAAGACGCCGTTGAGGCGGCCCTTGTAGCTCTTGGCGGCCTCGTAGGACGCGACGGCGTAGCCCGCCGGTTCAAACGCGCCGCGCGCCGCGACGAACTGGAGCAGCGGGAAGACCTCGTCGCCGTAGGGCGAGAACGCGCCGCTCGCGTACTGGTAGAACGGACACGCGGGCGGCTCGTGGAACTCTGGGGTGGGCGCCGCGGCGGCCACGAGCGCGTGGAGCTTGTCGGCGTCGTAGATCCAGTGGAGCCCCATGGTCGCGGCGTCGGCCACGAAGCCGCCGACGACCGCGGCGAGCGCGCGCTGCTTCTGGAGCGACATGGCGGGGGGCATCGTCGTGGGCGTCGTCGTCGTCGGGGCGAGCAAAAGATCTTGTGGGGAAAGATGATGATTTGGTTGCGGCGGATGGACGATCGGCTTCGACGGGGTTCCACGGGTGGCAGCGTCGCCGTCGAGCGGCGGCCGAGACGAGAAGAGCACGCGCGCCCCCGAGAGCAGCGCGAGCGCGAGCAGAGCGAACAGCAGCGCCGCGCGGAAGGACAGACCGGCGCGTGGCGACGCCATTCCGCGTAGGAGAGCAGACGGCGAGATGACGGTGCTGCGGCCGCGCGTGGCGAGGAGCAAGCGGGGCGGCCCCGGTGGCGGTGGCGGCGGCAACGCGGGCGTCGTGGCGTTCGCCGTGCTGGTGGGCGGCGCGTTCTTCAGCATCCCGTTCGTGGCCCACTTTATGAAGGTGCGTGGGATCAGCGAATCCGAGGGATGGGCGCGGGGCGTTCCATATTGGCCGCCCCTCCCATGAATCCTCCCTCATCCTCTTCTGTATGCGTGGACCGTTAGAAGGAGAACCTGACGTCGCAGGAGAAGCCGCTGAACGCGACCCAGATCCGCCGCGGGCCGTACCAGAACACCGGCTCGCGCGACGTGGGCGTGGACACGGACTGGGACTTTTCGACCAACACGTGGCACGGCCGCAAGGGCGCCGACGCCGTGCGCGACAAGGAGCGCAAGCGCCGCCACGAGCCGCCGCACGAGGCGTAACCATCATCAACACACACAATCAATGGAGGTCGGTCGTCTATACACAAAAACTAGTACGGAGTGGACTTAGGCGCGCAGGTTGGCGTACTTGGGCTTGCTCTTCTTGCCCTTCTTGTCGTCCGCCGGCTTCGAACCCGTCTTGCTCTTCTTCGTGCTCTTGTCGCCGCCGCCGTCGGCCTCGTCGGCGGCGGCGCGCTTGCTGGGCTTCTTGACGCGGTCGCTCTTGACCTGCACGACGCCGCCGGCCGTGCCGCCCGTGGCGAGCGCGTCGCCCCACGCGGCGTCGTCGCCGCGCACGGCGTACTTGAGCAGGTCGGCGTCCTGGAGCAGCAGCTCCTGCTGGATCTTGGCCTGCGCCTCGCTCGCGTTCGCGCGCATCTCGTCGGCGAGCGACTGCTGCGTGGGCGCGGACATGTCGCCGGCCACGGCCGCGGCCGCGCGCGCGAGCTGCGCACCGCGCGTCTGGCGCTCCTCGTTCTCGATCTGCTTGCCGAGCACGGCTTCGACCTGCGTGAGGAACTTGCGGATGGCCTTGTTGAAGAGCGCGAGCAGTTGGTTGGACGGCACGCCGAGCTCCTTCTGGATGACGTCGACCGATTGGTGCTGCAGCCCGATGGACGCGAGGATCGCGCGCTGCAGGTACGACAGCGTCATGTGCGGCAGCCGCTGCAGAAAGAAGAGCCGCGCGAGCGTCGGCACGAGGTCGACAATCATGTGGTAGTCCACGAGGTTCTTGGCGTACGACCTGAGCCGCTTGGCGTCGTACGGCGTGAGCACCATCGCGAGCTCGTCGGCGCGGATCTCGCCCGTGGCGCTGCGCGCGAGCGGCCGGAGGTCCGTATTGACATCGGCGTCGGCGTCGCTGAGCAGCGAGAGCGAGAGCGCGGCCGAGAAGGACGCAAACTCGTACGAGAGCAGCGCCACGAAGCGGCGGCGCGCGTCCGCGACAAACTCGTCGAGCCAGCCGGGCGCGGGCGCCTCCGGCAGGTCGTCGCACTTGAGCGCGCGCAGCAGGATCGCCGTGTGCTCGCCCGTGAGCTCGTTGGCCGTCTGCCGCAGGTACACGGTCTTGTAGCCGGCGCGTGACCAAAAGTTGTGCAGCGGCAGCGTGAGCCCAAACGACGTGCCGACCCAGTGGAGCCGCTCGGCCGGGCGCTCGTCGATCGGCAGCAGCAGCGGCGGCAGCGTCTTGCGCGGCTTGAGCTTCTCCTTGAGCAGGAGATCCGCCTCCTCCTCCTCGTCCTCCTCGTCGTCCTCGTCCTCGTCCTCGTCGACATCGCTGGCGTCCGCTTCCCCCTTCTTGCTCTTCTTGCTCTTCTTCGTCTTCTTCTTCTTGTCCTTCTTGTCCTTCTTGCTCGTCTCGTCGTCGTCGTCGTCCGCCTCTTGCGGCGGCGGCATGTCGCCCGTGATCTCGCCCTGGTAGTACTTGGTGAGCAGCTCGACGGCGCGCGAGCCGTAGCCCATGCCCGTGACGTCCGGGTGCGTCGCGATGCGCACGATGCGCGCGCCCGACAGCGCGGCAAACTCGCTGTCCTGGAACTGCTGCGCGACGGTCCACGGGATGAGGTCACCCGAGGCGCGCTGGCCGCGCGCGAGCTGCGCGCGCACCGACTCCTTGGAGATCTCGCCCTCGAGCGCGACCTGCACGACGCAGAGCACGTCCGGGAGCTGCCCGGCCTGGCCCTGCGCCTCGGCGGCCGGCCCGAGCAGCGCAAAGATGTGGTGCGCCGGTGCGTCCGAGAGCAGCTGCAGGTCGTTCGGCTGGTTCTTGTAGTGGGACGACACGTAGAGCGACATGACGCGCTGCAGAAACGCCTCCGAGAGCTTGTGGTACGAGAAGAGCGAGTCGCGGTTCACGTAGTAGAGCTCGCAGTCCTTCGGGTGGGGCGTGCCGGCGACGATGCGGTGCGACGCGCTCGTGGCGTCGAGACACAAGAGCGCGTTGAGCCACTTCTCGACCGGGTCGCGCGCGGCGTACCGGATCGGGATGTCGAGCGAGACCTCGCGCAGCACGCGGCCCGTGGCGGCACCACCGGCACCACCGGCACCACCGGCCGCCGTGGCGTGGGCCGCGTCGTTGGCGGCCTGCCACCGCTCCTCGTGGAGTTTCTGCTCGCCCTTGCGGCGCTTGTGGTCGCCGTGGACGGCCGACATGGCGCGCGCCGCGGCGTCGCCGGCGCTGCCCTGCTGCTCGCGCAGCTTCTGGAGCAGCTTGAGCGACAGCGAGCGGCCCGTGCCTTCGTAGCCGTTGATGGTCGACGACATGAACACGAGGTACGGCCCGAGCAGCTGCTTGACGAGCGGCAGCGGGATGGCCGCGGCCTCGTCGATCGCGAGCAGCTCGGCCTGCGCGAGCTTCTCGTGGTGGTTCGGCTGGATGTACTGGATCGTCTGGCGGTGCTCGCGGAAAATGTTGACGCGCACGATCGCATTGTTGAACTCGGGGTTGGTCGACTGGATCACCTCGTAGTCGAGGTGCTCCTTGTACTTGAGCGCGTCAAAGCCCTTGAACACAAACTCAAAGACCGTGCCGAGGTTCTCGGGGCTGGGCGCCGTCACGAAGATGTTGCTGTAGCCGTACGCGACCGCGGCCGCGAGCGACATGCCGAGCGCCGCCGACTTGCCGCGGCCGCGCCCGGCCGTGAGCGCGACGGTCGAGCGCAGCGTCTTCTCCGAGATGGCCTCGACGAACGTGAGGATGGCCTTGGCCTGGTCGAGCGTGCGCGACTGGTCCACGAGCACGCCGATGGGCTGCGTCTCGCGCAGCGACTCCTTGAGCTCCTGGAGCTCGAGCTGGTCGGGCGAGAGCGCGTGCTCCGACTGCGTGGGCGGCAGCGGCTCGATCTTGCGCGTGTGCTTGGAGATCGGGAGCACGTTGAGCTCGTCGTCGAGCACGATACAGCGCTCGTTGGACGAGAGCGAGAGGATGAACCGCTCGTTGAAGCGCGCGACGACGTCCTGGTGCGACTCGGTGCGGAAGCGCGCGTGCACGTCCATGCTCATGGTGTAGAGCTGCTTGAGCGACGACATGGTGCGCAGCAGCAGCACGACCACGCCACCGCCCTCGACCGTCTCGATCGTGCGCGCCATGATGTTGGGCGTGATGGCCTCAAAGTCCTGCAGCACGCACATGCCGTACGTCGAGCCGAGGATCTTCTGCGTGTCCTTGTAGTAGCACCAGCGGATGTCCGTGGACGAGATGAAGAGCTCGAACGGGTCGTCCTTGTTGGCGTCGTAGAGCCCACGCTGCTGCTGCTGCTTGATCTGGCGCATGCGCTTCTGCTTGTGCGTCGAGAAGCCGAGCTCCTTCTTGTAGCACCAGAGCACCTTGGGGCGCGCCTTGACCGCGGCCTTGGACAGCATGTAGTGGAGGTTCACGACCTGGTCCTTGCCATGGTCGCCCACGAGCACCACGAACGACCGGAAGTTCTCCTTGATACAGTTCTCCAGCAGCACGCGCACGCGCGCGTCCACCTTCTTCTTCACCATCGTCACGTGCGGCAAATGAGCTGCTGGACACTGGACACCAAACGACGAAAATATAAGAGGAACACAAACGATTGGGTCTTGGCGAACCTGTCTTATGGCATACGCCAATATGCTGGAGCGGAGGAACACATGCCCAATTGAGTCATTGCAGTACTACCTAACGTAGGGTGGCAGCCTTTCTTGCCGGACAAAGGCGATGAACGCCGCGTTCGCGCGATGCGTTGCCCTCGCGCCCACACGCGCGGCTGCGATGGCCGCGCGGTCGGCCCACCACGCCAGTTCATGGCCGTCCAGACGGCCGCGCTGGACGAGCCACTCGCTCGCCGCGACCTGGCCGCATCGCAGCGCCGTCCAGAGCACAGCTCTCCACGGATCAAGAGAGGATGAGACACCAGCAACTGATCCACGACGCGTCGCGCGGTCGACCCACTTGAGCACCTCCACATGGCCGTGGCGCGCGACCGTTAGCGCCACGATGTGGAACCTCTGCAGCCGCAGCTGCTCACCGGCGGCGGCTCGCCCGACGAGCCACTCCACGAGCTCGAGCTATTGTGGCAGCGTGCGGCCCAGCGCAGCATTCCGTGTCGGAACTGCCACATCAACGGAAGGCGACGCACGATGCGGAGCGCGGCGTCGCCGGCGATCGTGTGGCGCACGAGCAGCGCCAGCACCGTCGTGGAGAACGCGACGTCGCACTCCTGGTCCATCAGCGTGAGCAGCACTTCGATGTGGCCGCGCGCGGCCGCCCACTCGGCCGCGAGCGAGTAGTCGCAATACCTCCACAGCTGGCAGTGCAGCGTCGTCTCGCGGTCGACTGGGTCGTCCGCCCCGGCGTCCACAAAGCGCCCCCGCAAGAGCCCGCGGACCTGCGCCTGGGGGCCTTCCACGCGCACTCAAACCAGTCGTCCAGCGACTCGGCGTCGTCCGCACTCTGATCGACCATGTCGTTGTCGAGAAGGAAGCGCACGAGCGTGAGGCGTCCGTGCAACGCGTTGTGGAGCAGCTGGCGGACGGACACTTTGGCGCGGCGCGCGCGGGCGTTCGCCTGCACTGTGTACTGGACGACGCCCAAGTGGCCGTTCGTGATGGCCACGACGAGTTCTGCCCGAGGCCAGACCCGACGCGCTTCGTGGAGCGTGGCCCTGGCCCGCCGCCGAGTTGAACTGCTGGTCGAGCAGCGCCGCGGTCACCGCGGCGGGTGGGAGCGCCTGCAGAAACCACTGGAAGACGTCCGATCGGCCTTCTCTCGCTGCCTTGGTGAGCATCCAGCCGCGCGGGTCCGCGCATCCGTGCTCGCAGAGGAACTGGATGACGTTCGTGTTGGTGCCAGAGTACAGCGGCCGATCGGTGGCGAGGCGAAGCTCCGGAAGCCGATGGCAGATCCAGCGCGCGATGGCATTGGAGCTGTTGACGCGGCACAAGAGCTCGAGTGGTGAAGAGTCCGAGAAGCGGAGCCCTTGGCTGTCGTGGATCCACTCGATGAGGGGAATGCTGTCGCCCTGCAGCGACCAGCTCAGTACCGACTCGTCGAGGGGCCTCGCGCCGGCGCCGTGGAGCCGCTGGACCAGCTCAAGGTCGCCGCTCTGCGCTTCTGGGCGCAGCGACTGGACTGTGTGCGGCCACGGGTGGCGGCCGATGTCGTCTCCGAGAATGAGCTCGAGGAGCTCACTGTCTCGCTTCTTAATGGCGAGCTCCGCCGCCTCGACGAGCCCCGAGAGGTCAACGTCTTCTGCAACGTCTCCGATCACGACGTGGCGGCGCGTTGCGAACTCGCGCTTCCACACGGCTTCCTCCTCCCCACCGCTGGCGTCTCGCCTGTACATGCAAACACACCAGTGGAGCACAGCGACGGGATCTGCTTCGCTGTCGACGCGAGCGAGAACGCGGACGCGCGGGTTGCGGTAGCTGAGCGGCCGCAGTGCCGACGCCTGGTGCTGGTGGCCACCCACAGCGCAACCTCCAAATGGAGAGAGACCGCGGCGATTTGCATGACGGTGGACGCCGCGTAGTCGCACGTCGTGTGGAGCCACTGGACGAGCGCGAGGTCGCCGCGCGCCGCCGCGGTCTCCATGACATCGGCGCCGTACACGCGCGGGCAGTGGCGACAGAGCCACTCGCAGTCCGCATCGCGAGCCGCTAGGGGATGCAACGGCGCGAGTCTCTGCGGAGTAAGACGCATGGGCCCGTCCTTGGACTCGAGCAGCCGCCGCGCAGCTCGGAAGCAGCGCTGTGCGACGGCCACGCGCACCACGAGCTCGTCGTGCAGCGCGAAGCGACCTCTGAAGAAGCGCAGAAACCGCACGAGCGGCGCGTCCGCCGCGTCCTCTTCCTCCAGAGCGAACACGAGCAGCGCCGCGGCGTCTCCTAGTCGCAGACACGCCACGAGCAGCGCCAGCGCCGGCGGCGCCATCATCACTGGCATTGCCCAACGGCGACTTTCGTACGTTGAGCGGATACTCTCGAAGTACTGATTTATGGTGAAGCGAGATAGGGATACAATTGGATATGGCTTGTTCTACACGCAGCCCGACGACGGCGCCGAGCTGCGGCGCGCAAAGGGGTGGAGCCGCTGCTGGAACTCGGCTCTCGCGATGCGCAGCACTTTGGTGGGCACGCCGGGGACGGACCGCACGGTCACGTCTGCGCGGTAGAGCCCCTCCTGCACGACGAGACTCTCGGCGGCGAGCACGGCCCACGTGCCGACTTCGACGCGGCCACCCGAGGACTCGACGCGCAGCTTGCCCTCGAGCACGACCACGCAGAAGCGGGTCTCCACGTCGCGCGTGAAGATCTCCTCCGGCTTGCTGGACTGCGACTTGCCGAACTCGAGGATGGGGCACGTCGCGAGGAAGTCGGCGAGCCCGAGCGCGTTGATGGCCACGCCGCGCGCGTTCTTGGAGCGGAAGATCGGGTTCGTCTCCTGGAGGTGGCGCGCCAACGAGTCGACCTGCAGTACAATCAGTTACGGAGACATGATGGTGAAGAACGAGGTAGTGGGGTGACGCACATCCTCAATGCTCTCGTCGGACGCCACGAGGTCCGCGAGGCTGAGCCGCCCGCCGCGTCGGTAGAGACACGACAGCCGCTGCTTGCGCTCGGCGTCTTCGTTGTTGTCTTGGACGTCGGCCTCGTCGAGGATTTCGTCCTGCAGGATCTCCTCGAGTAAGTCCTCGAGCGTCACGATGCCGTCGAGCCGGTGGATTGGATCGCCGTCCTACAGAATGAACCAGCGACGTCAGTCTTTTTGCTTGGGCCGGTAGAGAACGAACGACCCACCATGTCGTCGTCGCGCTCCACGGACTTGACGAGCGCGAGATGCGTGCTCTCTTGCTTGAACGCCTGCAGCAGCACGTCGAGGCTGCAATCCGGATCCACGTGGTTGACGTTGTGGCCAAAGACGTGCATGAAACTCGAGAGCTGGACTTGCTCCTGAACAGAGATGGCCCAGCGTCACCCACCCCGCTGACGGCCTACACAGCGACCGATGGACTGACCTTGGGGTCGACGAACACGAGGTCTTTGACGTGGACCGTGCCCATGATGTCGTCCGGACAGGCGCCGTACACAGGGATGCGCGAGTACCCGCTGTCCATGATGCGCTGCATGGTCTCGATGTCGAGCTGCGCCGAGATGTACACACACACACACACACACGCAGAACACGCACAGAACCCGTCAAGGGAGACTATTTTTTCCGCCACGCAAGCGACAACCACGACACCCAACAGAACAAGAAGAAGGATATCGGCAGCATGAAGAGGTCTTTGACGGGCGTCATGATGCTTTTGGCGGTCTTGAGCCGGTAGCCCATGGCGCCGCGCAGGATGCCGCCTTCCTCCGGGTCGATCATGCTCTGCTGCTCGTGGATCTCGATCATCTGCGTGAGCTACACACGCACAACCACCCAGAGCGTTCTCGTCAGCCCTGCTATCGTTTTCCACGGAGGAGCTCACGTGACGGTACCTGCCGCTTGGTGAACACGGTGCCAATGTCCTCGCCCAGCGACGCGTCGAGCACCATGCTGATGGGCTTGGCGAACACATAGAAGACGGCGATGAGCAGCTTGACGAACGGCACGACGCGGCCGCCGATCTCCAGTGCGTGCTTGGTGCACACGGCCTGCGGCACGATCTCGCCAAAGATCACGATGAGCACCGTGGACACGAGGAAGCCCGCGAGCCCGCTCGTCATGTCGGCCATGAGAATGGACGTGAGGCAGTTGACCGACACGTTGCCCATGAGCAGCGTCGTGAGCAGCAGGTTGCCCCGCTGGCGGATCGGAATGATCTTGCGCGCCGACTCACCCTGCTGCTTCTCCTTGGGGGTCGCGTACTCGTCCGCGCCGGCCGCGACCACGATCTCGAGCCCCATGAGGTCGAGCGACATGAGCCCGAGCCCGAGCCCGGAGAACGCCGCCGACAGGCTCAGCAGCACGACGAGCGCGCAGACCTGGAGCGCGCCCGGGCCTTTGCTCTTGTGTGGCGGCGGCTCCTGCTCCGCCATGGGCGCGAGTGGCTCCTCCAGCGACGGCGCGACGAGCCGCTGGGCCGCGGATAGTGAGACCGTCATGGTGAGCAGCAGTAGTATCAGTAGTCGCACGAGCGAGAGCGGAGCGTGGCCACGCGTCCGTCGCGCCATCGTGGCGAGGTGCCGTTGAGAGGGAGAGAGCGAGAGAGGAAGAAGGAGGCGTGTCAAACGGCGATGGATCAACAGCGTCAGCGTCGAGCTCAGGCCGCTGAGGTTACGGCCTCGCGTCGTTTCGCGCGACGGCAGTTGGTGTCCGCGTATTGTACCGTTGCGTTGGTACACACCAAGCTAGTAGCGATCTTCATATGAATTACGACGCGATCTTGAAATCTTCGGCGGTTAGAAGCTCAGTAAGCCCATGAGATCCAGCGGTTTGGGGGGAGACAATGACGGAAATTCTATGGCTAATTTTGAGTCC
>JAADVV010000714.1:0-12848 GCA_023335905.1 Pythium pyrilobum
CGTCCTGCACGGCGAGCGCGACACGCAGCAAACCGTCGAAGGTCCCAGCACTCTTGAGCGTCGAGCCAGCCTCGATGTTGAGCGTGATGGGCTTCTCGCTCTGGCCGTCGCTCGAGAGCGAGTACAGCACCCACTTCTGGCCGCTGTTGTACACGATCTCGAACTTGGACGCCGTGACGGCGCCGAGCCCATTGGCTGCACGGCCGTTAATGGTGCTGATCGTGGCGATGGACACGAGGCTCGGCGTCAGGCCTCCACTGTAGCTCGCCGTCACGTAGGCCATGCCACTGACCAGGTTGGTCTCCATCTTGGCCGCGCCGTTGGCTGCACTCGCCAGCTGGATCTTCACACCGATGTCTGCCCAGTCGGTGACTTGGATCGCCGGCCGCGAGCCAAACTCCGAGGCCGAGAACATGAACTCGCGCACGATGCCGTGCGCGTAGTACCGGTTGGCGTTACCGTTGCCGGAGCTGCCGCCGAACACGCGACTGCGGTACGGGTAGCTCACCGTGAGGCCGAACGGCGCCGTGTCGGCCGCGAGCTGGAGCGCGTACGGGTTGGACCACACGGGCTGGATGGCCGAGCCGGCGTCGTGCGCGATGATGTTGCCCCACCAATTGTTGGTCGGGATCGCGCGGTTCTTGATCGTCGACGCGTCAAGATACTTGGGTGGGGCAAAGGTCTTCATGGCGTCGGTCCCTGGAATGAGTGAGCCTGGCGGCGGCCCAGCTGCCGCAGCGACAGCGATATCACTCCCACCAGCGACGACCGGCAGCGTGTCGTCTTGAGGCTGAGACGGCGCTGGCGAGTCAGTTGATGCTGGTGGCTCCGTCACAGCTGGAGTAGGGATGGGCGAGACCACCGGAGCTTCCGTATCCGTGATGATAATGGAACTCGAGTTTCCATTGCTGGAGACCGTGATATCCTGGGCGCTGGCCATCTTGAGTGCCTCATAACTCCAGAGAGCGGCACAGCCGAGTACGAAGGTGCTGATCGAAGGCTTCATTGCTGGGCTGCGGGGGAGGGGAGAAGCTGGGTGCTGTGGTGGATGGGAATGCGATGCAGTCGGCAAAATCGCAAGTGAGAGAGAGATGGTCGACGTTACCAGTAGGCTCTGGACCCTAATGGAGCTGGAAGAGAAGGCTTCAGCGAAGCTGCCTAGGAGCGCCATTCCCTTCGGACCCAACGAGCACTGAAAGCTTCCTGCTTGAAGATCGCCGTGCTGCATCGAAGCGTGACAATGCGTCGGTGTAGCTTGTTCATCTGAGTAGCCTGCGCGACAGAGCACGATGCTTGAGCTCTCGGCACGGCAACGCTGTCTGATCACATTTCCGCCGGGTCCTGCGGTACGCACGACAAAAACGGAGTAAACCAGTCTCTATCGATTCCTCACAGTCAGAACTCGCTCATTACTCAGAACGGAGCGAGTGGGAGCTTGGCGGCACTCTCTTCTCTACCCATACGAGCAGCTGCACCTACGTGCATTTGTCCTACACCCACGCCAGCTTCTCGTTGTTCAACCACACAGGCAGAGCCTCTTTCGAACGAGGTTCTGCGCGGTGCTGGTCGAACACAATCAACGATGAGAGCGAGTCCTCGCGCTCTTCCTTGACCACGTCCAGTTGGCTGGTCACGCCCGTAGCGAAGACAGCGTCAGAAGGATCCCAGATCGCCACCGACTTCAACCCAAACTTGCGGGCTTCCACGATAGCGGCACGCAGGAGTCGCACGATCGCCTCCGGACGGTCCGTCGGGAAGCGAACGTGCTGGACGTACAGCGTCGACTCTTTGATGTTGTGGCACCACACAATGAAGGCGTCGTCGTCGATCTTGGCGCCGGTCTGCTTGGGCACGTCTGGGTAGTTGCGGATGGTGGCGTAAAATACGCCGAGACAGAACTGCCACTCGACCGACTCGCGCGTCAGCAGCGATGCAAACACCTCATTCTCGTCGTACGTGGCGCTCCCCATCTCTTTGAGAACGCGAGCATTGTCCCGAGCGAGCAGCTCATCGAGCTCGTGGTCGAGAACCAGCTTGGCCACGCCGTCTTCCTCGGTGCCGTTTCCCTTAACGACCGAGGCGTTCTTCGGTGCCGTAACGACGAGCTTAGCATACGTCGACTCGTAGAGCCGCCAGCCCAGTCGGTCGTAGAAGGTAGGGCCAATGTCGGAGTAGAGCGCCGAGCCGAGCGCGCCTGGGAGCGTCGCCATACGCCGCTGCACAGCCAGCAGGAAGAAACGAGCGAGCCCTTGCCCGCGGAACGCCGGCAGCGTGAACACGGAGCCGATATTGTGCGAGAAGCCGCGCACGATCTCTCCGCTGAGCGTGCGGAACGCGCAGTCGAACTTGTGGCTCTCGCAGTGGCACAAGATGGGCGTCTCGCCGGCGACGAGGTCGCCGGCGCCCACGTCCGCGTCGCTGCCGAAGACGCCATCCGCGTGCGCGGGCGTGCGCTCCACGAGCGCCCAGAAGACGGAGCCGCGCTGCGAGTGTGCGGTCGCTCGCTGCAGCGCCTCCTTCTTCTGGTACCCGTCCTGGTCGAGCGCCGGCGCGCCCCACTCGTGGAAGTCGTCGATCTTGGTCTGCACTTTGAGCGCCTCCTGCTGGAGCTCCACGAGGCGGTAGCGGCGCATCAGTTCGTCCATCATGGCGCTACGAGTGCCGTACGATGCGATGGAATGAGTGGGGGCTGGGTGGCTGTAGAGACGTGTCCACGGAGCTACTGTAAATGGAGAGACGCGCGTTCACTGCACACTCCCGTAGACTTGCAGCAGAATACTGTATTAAATATCTCCACGTCGAATGGGAGACCACGACCGTACATACTCGTACAAGTACGATATCCTGAACCCTGTCAGCTTTACTGTATGAAAGCGGAGAACTGGAAATAGTGAAATTCAGGAATGGATTCGCGTACCAGTAATAGCAGAAGGCAAATTGAACTTTATAACAACGGTTCTTGTCGCGGCAGGGACGCTTGCCACACTTATAGAAGAGAGAAAACCCCCACGAGAGACGTACGTGTTGTAGGTGAAGCAGCACGCCACCTCGTCTTGGCCCCTCTCTGTGTGTAGCTCGTGTCGCCTGCCGCTGGTCGCGCAGCCCTGCAATCGTTCATGCTGCGGGTGGTGATAATGTCGTTGGTGAAGAAAATAGCTGAAGGCAAACGGGAGATCGACGGGAAATCGTCGAGATGGAGACGACCACGCCGGGGGCTCAGCTGCTGCGGTCGAGACACCACACTTTCGCTTAGAAGAGGTTGGTCTCCTTCTTCTTCGCCTGCTGTCGCCACTTGGGCATGGCGTCAAACTCGCTCTTGGTCACGCCCATGATCTTGATGAACTCGTCATCCGACAAGTACGACTGCATCATATACACCACAGTCAGTTCTTACTCGGTCGCCGATTCCTCGCCATGATACAAAGAAAGACTCACCTCGCGGTGGGCGATGTCGATACCTTCCACGCCGGCCTGGAGCTGCTCGTACGTGAACGACTGGCCCTGGCCGCCGGCCGTCGCCTTGACAGGAGCCGGCGGCGGCGCGGCCGTAGCGGCCGGCTTGCGGAACGACTCGCTCGAGATCGTGCCGACCGCGTCCTTCGGGCGGTTCTTCTCCTTCTCCTCCTTGAGCTTGCGGAGACGCGCCTCGTACGGGTCCACGAACTCGTTCTGCTCGAAGAAGCTCTTGTCCCAGGCCAGGAAGTTGCTCGTGAACATCGCCGGCTCGTTGCCGCACGACACGGTCACGACCGGCGTGCCTTCACGGCCGTCGCTCTTGGACGCCGCGAGGTAGTCGTCCGCGAGCTTGATCGCCTCGCGCTTCTCGGCCTCGTTCGCACCCGTGCCGATCCAGATGTACAGCGACGTGTACGTGTCGAGGAGGAACACGTCGTCGACGTTGAGGTCGTCCTGCGCAAAGTTGTGGATCTCCTCGGCGTTGAAGTAGCCGTACGAGTTGGAGCACTGAAAGAGACGAGGCTGGTGCGGGCACTCAAAGCCGGCCTTCTGCTGCGAGTACGGCGCCTTGCCACCGATGAAGCCCCAGAACTCCTCCGGCTCCGAGCCTTCCGTGAGCACCTCGCTGGTGCGGTTCTTGCGCAAGACCTCAGCGATGTTGTGCGCGATCGTGCGCTCGGCGTCGCTGCTGCCCGCTCCCTGCCACTCGAACACGGTCTTGGGCGTGACGAGCACGAAGCAGTCACCCGAGTTCAGGCTCGCAGCGACCTCCTCGACCTGCGAGCCGACCGTGTTCTCCGGCTTGGTGCCCTTGACGTGGAAGAGCGAGACACCATCCGTGTCGTACGAGTCGGCGTCGTCCACGTTCTTGAACCCGCTAGCCTTGCCGCCGGCGTGGACGATCATCTTGCCCTTGAAGAGCGCGCGGAAGTGGGCCGGCTCCTTGCCCTGGATCACACGCACCTGCACGGGCGAGCCGCCCATCTCGTCGTCGAGCTTGGTAGCCAGCAGCGCGGCCGCCGCCTTCTCGTCGGTCGACGACGAGCGGCCCTGCCAGAAGTAGATCACGTGGCTCGGCTTGCCGCTCGGTGGCGTAGTCGAGTGGAGCACGATGTAGCTGTCGCCGCCGTAGAACTGCCCGTACAGCTCCTTCGGCACTTCGACCTTCTCCATGTCCTCGATGCGCCAGATCGTGACGTCGTGCTTGCCCGCCTGGGTCGGGTCCTCGCCGAGGTCATCCTCCGACGTCTGCAGGGACGACACAAGCGCGTTCACGTCGAGCTTGCGCTGCGACGGCGTCGGGGTGGCGGTCGGCTGGTAGCCAAACTCGAGCACCTTGGGCGGCGACCAGGCCTTGAACAGCGCCGTGAACACGGGCGGCTCGCCGCTCTCCACGACGCGCGTGATCGGCGTGTGGGCCGCGCGGCCGTTCTTCGCGAGGTACTTGGTCGCCACCGTGATGGCGTTCTTGCGCTCGCCACTGGACGCGCCCTTGCCGACCCACACGTACACAACGTCACCAACGTCGACGATGAACACGTCCTCGGGCTTGAGCAGGTCCTTGGTCAGCACGCCACCGGCGGGCGTTACGTCCTCGACCGTGAGGTCGCTCGAGGCGTCGCTCACGTGGAGCACGGTCGTGCTCTTCTTGGCCGAGCGCTCGAACGCGTCGTCCGACTCGCCGACGCGCGTGACGTCGACGTACCCGCCGAGCGTGTCCCAGAAAGCCGCGCTCTTCGGGTCCTCGTCCAGGAAGGTGATGTTGGCGCGGCCGCCGCGTGCGTCATTGTTAAGCTTGCGCACGAACTCGAGGCCCTTGGCCTTTTCGAGGCGGTTGGCGTCCTTGCCGTTGAACACGTACAGCTCGAGACCGGCGTCGAGCACGTACACGTCGTCAACCGTGAGCGACGCGCCCTTGAGCGGCACCTGCGTCACGCGCACCGTACGCTTGCCCTTGACCTGGAAGAGCCGCGTCTCGTACTCATCGCGCGCGACCGTGTTGAAGCCGCTGGCGATGCCGCCATCCAGGTACTCGAGGCCGGTCTTCTTGAAGTAGGACAGGAACAGCTTCTACAAAGATCCAATGCCACACGTACACAAAGAACCCCCCCGCATGTTAAACCTACAGTACGACCACCAAGCATAGAAAAAAGAGGAGTGAGGGGGCAGTGCGTACCGACTCGTGGCCCTGGCACTCGCGGTACTGCACGGGGCTGCCGCCGAGCGACTCGTCGAGCTCGACCGACTTGTACGCGGCCACGCCGCTCTCGTCCTGCGACGTCTCCTTGCCGAGCCAGAAGTGGATGCTCCACGACACGCCGCTGCAACCACCCATCGATGTACACCCCCCATCAGTTTCTCTCTCTCTCTCTCTCTCTCACTACAATGGTCGACACAGACGCACGGCACCTGTTGCTCTGCGTGGTCTTGAGGAAGATGTAACTGTCGCCGCTGTAGAGCTTGCCGTCCACGGGCACGCGCACGGGCTGCATCTTCTCGATGCGCCAGGCCTCGAGCCCGTCCGTCTTGCCGGCGTCCGCGAACGCTGGGTCCACCGACATCTTGGAGGTTGCGAGGGGGTCTCTTCTTGGGGAGGGGGGGGAGGGGAGGGGAGGGAGGTTGCTTGTCACGCCGTGGCGTCGAATGCGAATGGGGGGATCCGTTCAGTCGAAGTTGGCGTCGCGCGTTAGACCCCAAGCCGAAAAAAGTCTAAACCCACGGTCGTGCCCGGTTTTCCGGCCCGCCAACGCGCTTGTAACAGCATTTTTTTGGGTTCACAACGGAACCCGACAACCCAGATTCGACGGAAACGGGTCGGCCCGCGCGACGTGGAGCGCACTGATTTGGAGGGTCCGGTTTGAGCCAATCAGAAAGTGGATAAGTCTGGCTAGCCAATCAAAAGTCGAGTCAAGCCAGCAACTCCAGTTGAACCTGATATCAGTTTCCGAGTATTGAATATCTATGCGCAAGCGACAAACGCTATTACGCAAACAGTAAACCTAATGGAAGATATTACGGAAAAAGACGACCATCTGGATGTGGGGAGCTCCTGTTGTGAATGCGTGGTCACGCGGCGCAGAGACGAGGGGGCGGTGTGTGCACACGCGGCTGCACTTGAAGAAGCGGGCGCCGGCTGTGCGGACGACCGCCCACCAAGCAGCCCTCGCTCACTGTTCTCCCCGCCTCTGCCTCGGACGGGGACTTGACTTGCGCATTCTCCATTCGCGCCCTCGAAGCCCAAGACAAGAGTGGACTACAGCTGATCATGCTGCGCTCGACCCGGAATCTGCAGCGCGCGGCGCGCTCGCAGGCCCACGCGGCGGCGGCGGTGCCGCGCGCGACCACCGCGGCGCTGGGCGGCGTCCGCCTGTACACGGAGCCGGCCGACCCGACCAAGGAGGAAGAGGAGGCGGCCGAGCCGTACTACAAGCTGGTCCACAAGCTCAAGAAATACAACCCGCCGATCAAGACGGGCAAGAAGGGCATCAGCATCGTACGTGTGGACGGCGCGTGTTGTCTCCATGCGGGGTGTGAGTCGAACGGGGGATGTTGACGTAGCGCGGTTGTGGAATTGTCGTAGGTGCACGACCCGCTCTACAACAAGGGCACGGGCTTCAAGGTCGTCGAGCGCGACCGCCTCGGTACGCGATGTGCAAGAGTTGCTACCCAGGAGTGCGCGCATCGCTAATTGTGCTTTGCTAGGTCTGCGCGGTCTCGTGCCGCCGCGTCGCCTCAACATGGAGGTGCAGCTCGCCAAGCTGTACGAGATCTACTCGGCCGAGGGCGACCCGCTCCGCAAGAACATCTTCCTCTCGGACCTCCACAACCGAAACGAGACGCTATTCTTCCGCCTGCTGATCAACCACATGGAGGAGATGGGTACGTCGGTGCTGCTTGGTGTGTAGATACCGCTGCGTGTCACTCACACCGGATCTCTTTTCTGTGTCTCTGTTGTTGTTGTTGTTGTGGGCAGCGCCCATCGTGTACACGCCGACGGTCGGTCTCGCGTGCCAGAAGTTCGGCTCGATGTTCCGTCGCCCGCGTGGCATGTTCTTTAGCAGTGAGGACCGGGGCCACTTTGGTGCGATGGTGCACAACTGGCCGTGCGACGACGTCGAGGTCATCGTCGTCACGGACGGCAGCCGCATTCTCGGTCTCGGCGATCTCGGCGTGAACGGCATGGGCATCCCGATCGGTAAGCTCGCGCTGTACACTGCCGCCGGCGGTATCGACCCGCGCAAGGTGCTGCCGGTCATGCTGGACACGGGCACGAACAACAAGACGCTGCTCGAGGACCCGTACTACCTGGGCATGCAGCACCCGCGTCTCACGGGCGAGGCCTTCTGGAGCATGGTGGACGAGTTCATGCGTGCAGTGCGCAACCGCTGGCCCAAGGCGCTTGTCCAGTTCGAGGACTTTTCGAGCGACCACGCCGCGGACGTGCTCAACGCGTACCGCCTCAAGCAGCTCTGCTTCAACGACGATATCCAGGGCACCGGTGCGACTGTGCTCGCGGGCGCGCTCAGCGCCTGCGCGCGCGTGGATGTGCCGCTCAAGGACCAGCGCATCGTCATCCTCGGCGCCGGCAGCGCCGGTCTCGGCGTCGCCACGACGCTGCTGCAGGGCATGCTCCGCGAGGGGCTGAGCGCCGACGAGGCACGCAGCCGCTTCTACGTGCTGGACCAGCACGGACTGATGGGTGTGTCGCGCGCGGGTCTCAACTCGGGCCAGAAGTACTTTGCCCGCTCGGACCTGGACGACAAGACGAGCCTCGTGGACGTGATCAAGAACGCCAAGCCGACGATGCTCATGGGCCTGAGCGCTGCCAGTGGTGCGTTCACGCAGGAGGCCGTGACCGAGATGGCCAAGCATGTCGACATGCCGATCATCTTCCCGCTGTCGAACCCGACGTCGGTCGCCGAGTGTACGGCACAGCAGGCGTACGATTGGACCGAAGGCCGCTGCGTGTTCGCGAGTGGCAGTCCGTTCCCGCCGGTCAACTACAAGGGCAAGACGTACGCAGTGAGCCAGTGCAACAACATGTTCATCTTCCCGGCGGTCGGCCTCGCCTGCACGGTGAGCCAGTCGGCGCGTGTGACGGATCGCATGCTGTACGCCGCCGCCAAGGCGCTGTCGGAGTGCATGACCGACGAGGAGGTCGCGAGCGGCCGCGTGTTCCCGTCGGTCAACAACATCCGCCACGTGTCGCTCAAGGTCGCGACGGCTGTCATGAAGGTTGCGCTGGACGACGAGATCGCAGGCCTCCGACCGAAGATCCGCCGCGGCGCGAGCCTCGAGGACTACATTGCCTCCAAGATGTACTACCCCACGTACCACGCGCTCGTCGAGTAGAAGACTAAGCGTAACACAAGAGAGGAAGTGGCCACACAAGCCGCATTGTTCATACAGAGACACGGTAATAATACGAGGCGTTCTGGTATTGATGCAGTGCGAATTGTCTCTGTGTTTTGCAGTTGCGTACAGTAGCAGCATTGTTTGATTACCGCTCGCGTTCGAATCCAGGGGCGACGAGGTGGAACTGGGAGACGAACGCGTCGAACGTGTCTCCGTCGTCTTCGAACTGGCCGCGTCTCACCGTGTGGAGACAGCCCGTGACGACGCCACGTGGCGAGTCGATGTCGACACCGCTGGCGTACTCGAACGACTGCCCTGGCTGCAGCACGGGCGTATTGCCCACAATGCCCGGTGAGTTGCGCGGCAGCGCGACCCGCTGGCCGCGCTCGCTCATGAACGTGTACTGCCGCCCCGTGATCTGGACGGTCGCGTCAGTATCTGCGACAATAGACAATAGAGCGGTCAGACGTGTCTCCAGTACGCCATTGGCATCGCCTCTCACTCTCGTTCGTGATCGTGACGCGGTACGTGAAGCGAAACAAATGCTGAGCAGGACTCGAGTGCGTGGGCACGTGCTGGGCCGTCGCCTCTATCCGGACGCCGTTCGTCGTCGTCACTGGCAGCAGCACACCAGACGCGTCACCTCAGTAAGATGCATCCCCTTTAATACGAACCATCGACCACCATACCGCTTGAGCATTGCGCCAAGTTTAGCTGCGTGGACATCTCCTGCAGGGCCCTACGAGACAAGAACGCAGATCCACGTGCCGTCAGTACTGATACAATACTCCCCACCATCGACCACGAGCTTTCCTTACACGATGGCTTCGTCGAGCTTCGCCGCGGCCACCTTCGGGTCTGTCTCTCCGCGGTTCTGCTTGAAGCCCTGGCGGATGATCTCCGGGACGCTCTCGTACTGATCCTCGTAACGGAAGCCTCGCTCGTGTGCGTCATAGAACCCGGCCAGCGACCGGATTCGCATCGGTTCCGTGCCGCCGTCCGACGCGGCGGCGTGCGAGCGCGGCGGCAAGTAGAAGCCGTGGCCCCATTGCTCGACACGAAGCGCCTTGCGCAGGCGGAACTGTGGTGTGCGCTGCAGCTCGGCGGCGTCGCGCAGGAGACACTTGTAGATCGACCTCACGGTGCTCGCCTTGGCCATGGTGTCACGATCGTCAATAGCACTCCCCACTTGCGACTCACAAGCTCTGTGCCGTATTGAGATAGGATACGGTTCAGATTTGCATTTCTGGGTGAAATATATGCTACTACCCAAAACAAGGTGAGATGGTGCACCGACATGGGTACACTTCCACGAGGAGATCCAGAAAAGCGGCCTCCATGGAAGAAGCCATCCATTACACCACGCACGCCACGCGGCTTGGCGGTGACAGATGCAACCTCGCGTCCGCAGAATCATCTCTCTATATATCACTCGCCAGACACGTGGGAGGCATTGGTGGAAACAATGGGCCACCTGTGACAGCTTGAACGGGCTCACCGTCTTCCGTCAAGGTGCTGCGCGTGCAGTGTATTTAATCCAGCGCGCAACGCCTTCATCGGCTAAATGTGAGGAAGCTTCTCCGTGCGGATGGGGAGGGGTGAGTAATTCTACACAGTGCTGGCGCCACGCACCCAGGGTGCATCGTACGGAAGACAAATGCGAGGAGAAGTAGGAGGCGACGCGGACGCACGTGGTCAACGCGTTCCGGCTCCACAAGGCCATTCCTGATTCTCCTCGCCATTGGAAAGCACTATGGCGTCGACAAGCAAAAGCCATACAGCTCGGTTCCGCCTCGTCCGGCTCAAGAGAGAGGCGCTGATCATGCAGTGCAAGCGCGACGACTATGAAGTGTGGGGAGCTCCCGATCTGACGCTGGCTGAGTACCAAGCCGAAGAGATGCTTCGCGCCAGACCGCCCACTCACGCAGCGGGCTTACCGTGTGGGGTCTCATTGAACGCGGTCCATCGACGAAAGCCCTGGCGGTTGCAGCTCTGACCCGATCGACCTCAGCGATGACGGTATTCTCCCAGGCGACCGTGCGATTGTTTGCCACTGTGAGAGCCACCAGTTCGATTGCCTCGTGCGCAAATCGGGCGTTGTAGAGGGATTTTCGTACCAAATCAATGCGGTCTACACGCTCCCGCAGTACCGCAAGCAAGGCCTCGCCAAGTTTCTCTTGAAGGAGGTGAGCCGACTGCTGTCCCAACGAACGAACGCCGTAGCGTCTGTGCTGTACTCCGACATCGGACCGCGGTTCTACGATCAATTGGGGTGGCACCCGCACGCTCCAAAAGAAGCAGTCGTCGACTGTTCAAGGATGACCACCGACGGCGTATCGGACGGGAAACCTCTCTTTCTCGATCACAAGCTGGACGAGTTGCTGGCGCGCGAGCGGATGCGTATGCTAACGCTCTTGGAGCAGAACGAATTCCACGGACAGGAAGTGTTTGCGCCATTGCCCACGCGCCATTGCCTGGAATGGCAGTTCTGCAGCGGCGTTTTCCACGCGTCCGTTCGACAATCTCGTGTCCCACCAGCCCAGTGCGGTGTCCATGTGGAGGGCCGCGCGTTTGCGCTGTGGATGCACGACATGCGTGCCTCCGTCTTGTACATCGTCGTCTTGAGCATCCCAGACGAATGCCCCGGTGTCGCATTGGCGCTCGTGCGGTTAGCGGTCGCCGAAGCCCGCCGATTTGGCCTGCGCCAGGTTCGAGTCTGGGACCCGCCTGCCATGTTGAAACACCCGCATGTCACGCAGCACGCCAGCGTCCACTTCCAGGAACGGACCGACGCGGTACCGAGTCTCATGCTCTTCAAGCGCGTCCGTGACGACCCGAACTCGGACGCGCGACCAAAATGGCTCCACAATGAACGGTTCGCCTGGGTCTGAGTCCGTCGTGTATGTACGCACGCTCTGTAGAGAGGAATCTATGGTTGCACGGCTGAGTATCGGTGACGATGTTTATGTGAGTCCGTCGTAAAATCAAGTATTTTGCAGCAAAAAGTCAGATATTCTGTGTGCAATCGGAAACTCCTTTGTTCAAAGTGTGCTAGAGCTGGAGAAGAAGACTCAGATCCAGAAGGTTTTGGTTGCACTGGAATCAGATTTCCAGAACCCACCGCTTTTGGACGGGAGTCGATGAGAAGTCGACGTGGGCGACAAACCCGACGTGACTTGTCCGATAGAACGGCTTGGTCACCTGGTGCGACGGTCCTACCGCAGGTTTTCCTCCATCGTTGTCATCTTCAACTAGGGAAACGGCCAATGACGTCGATGGGACAGGCAATGCAATGGCCCACACACATAGGCTTCGAAGCCGATGGCCGGCCACTCTCCTTCGGCGGTAATGGCAGTAGAAGGAGGGGGCGAGGGATTCGGTATACCTCCCTCTTCGCTGGGCTGGACTCGCTACTGAGCTCAGCCCCCTGCGATCCAAAGTGGTCGCTCACTCACTTGCGCTTTCACCATCGGCAGCCCAACCTCCCTCCCCCCGCTCCGTCTTCGACCTCGCAGATCCAGTTTTCCCATTACGATGAAGCCTTCGACCAGCCTGTTCGCTCTTGGCTGCGCCGCTCTCTGGAGCTACGAGGCGCTCAAGTCGGCCAGCGCGCAGGACATCACCATCTCTCGAAACGGGACTTCCAGCTCCATCCTCATTTCAGGCCCGCAGGCTCCGACGTCGCCGCCACCTACAATGCCTCCCGCCACGCCTTCGGCTCAGCCCACGCTTCCACCGAGTACGGCGTCGCCATCGCCGACATCGCCTCCTACCACTGCGCCTGTGTCGATGCCAGTCGCGACGGGGCAGATCACTCCAAGTGACGTCCTCGGTAGCGGACCACCGCCTGACGTGCTTATCTCAGGGACCGACGCCATGAAGACCTTTGCCCCACCCAAGTATCTTGACGCGTCGACGATCAAGAACCGCGCGATCCCGACCAACCATTGGTGGGGCAACATCATCGCGCACGACGCCGGTTCGGCCATCCAGCCCGTGTGGTCCAACCCGTACGCGCTCCAGCTCGCGGCCGACAC
>JAADVV010000715.1:0-12842 GCA_023335905.1 Pythium pyrilobum
CTTCATCCCCCCATTATTATTGACTGTGAATCACACTTGTCAAGATGGCGACATCACCAGCGACTGGGCAGTCGCTGCTCGCGCGGCTCCACGCGCTCTTCCAGGAGGACCCTGCGATGTAGCTCCCGCACTGCGCGTACGCGTCTGCTTCTGGATCAGCGCTGACTCTGTGCGTTACAACGGACCTACGTAGCGACGAGATCGGGTTACTCTTCGGCGTCGACGCCGACGAGCTCACTGTGGAGACGGCGTTCGTGCTCGCGGAGCACAAGCTGGGCGTCGCGTTCAGCGCCGGGCCGCTGCTGTTCCGCGCGGCGCGCACGCGCTTCCACGCGCTGAACGCGAAGCTCCGTGCGGCGGAGATCGGTGCGCGCGACTCGAAGGAAGGGCGCGAGCTGTTGGCGTGCTCGCGGGCGGTTCTGCTGATCAGCGCCGACTTCTACACGGCCTGGAACACGCGGTGAGAATGTACGCGTCCCATTGAGATACAGTGAGAATGGTGGACTGAGGGATTGCTTATGGGTGGTTCAGGAAGGAGTACGTGCGCCGCGGGTGGCTCGACGCGGCGAGCGAGGTCGCGTTCACGGATCTCGTGTTCTCACTCCACCCTAAGAGTATCGACACGTGGGCGTATCGGTAAGAAACCCTTATGCTGCACGGGGAGAGTTGGCGGCCTCATTTGTTCAATGCGTGTCGAGTGTAGACGTTGGTTGGCGACGCAGTTGTGTGACGAGCTGAAGGAGGCGGGCGAGGCTGCACTGGACGCGTTCTTCGAGGCGCAGGTCACGCTGTGCGGCGTGCTGACAGAGCGGTTCCCGCGCAATTACCACGCGTGGAGTTTCCGCCACTGGATCGTCTCGCGATTCGACCGAGTGGACCAACTTGAGAAGGAACTGCAGACCATGCAGCGGTGGTGCGAGACACACTTGAAAGACCACTCCGGGTGGAACCATCGCCAGCACACGATCAAATGTCTGCTCGCCATGCTGGCGAGTCGTTCGGCCACTGACGATGACGAGCACCGAAGATTTGCGTTATTGCTCGACGAGTTCGAGTTCCTCTCTGGCATTCTGACGAAGTTCCCTGTCTATGAGGCGCTCTGGTGCCACCGCCGCTACGTCCTGCTGGGGCTGTTGAACCAGCAAGCCAGCATTAGCGCCAGTGAATTTGATGCCATCATGGCGGCAGCCGAAAAGGCGTCGGATGCGGTTGCAAGCGGCGAGATTACACAAGATTGCGATCTGCTGGGGAGTTGTTGGGTGCAAGTGCGGTCGTCCACATCTCACTCGACGATTTTCGTTCGCGCCCTTGAGGATATTGCCATCGCGTGGCGATGCGGCAATCGGTTCGCTCGGCGTTATGCGATGTGGCTTCTCGAACGACTGCGAGCGAACATGGTGGCGTCCCAAGTTGCAACGAATCTCGACAAGGTTGACCGTCAAATGCGGACGTCGCTGGTGACGGACGACGCGCTGTTGGACCATCTGTGGCAGTCACCTAGCATCGACGTCTGAAGTAAATAGCGGTCTTCATGCACGCTTGTCTTGGCGCTCTGTGGAATTGCGAAATATAGTAAACGAAGAGTGAATGCTGCGCCACCCCCCCATTTGTTGTTGCGAGGATGACCCATTTGAGCTCTTACTTATCGGGCATTTGCGAGAAATTGCGCCACCCCGTTGACGATCGAGTCGGAGAAATGGTAGTAAAGCTGTAGCTCCCACTTGGTGCCCATGTCGTACTGCTGATAAATGTCGTATAACGTGACGTGGTCTTCCAGCTCTTGGTCGAAATTCAGGTCTTTTCGGACGGGAATGGGGTGCCCATTCGAGTCCACGGCACTGCTTAGCCCACTCAGTGCACAGTTTCGTGAGGACAGCACGATGCGTAGGCCTTCGGCGGATGGCAACTTGAGCATTTTCACCAAATGGCTCTTCAGGTGGCGGATCTTGAGCGAGTACGAAGTGCGAAACAGCGACCGCTCCAGCTTCCACGTCTTGTTGGCTTCTTTTGGATGCAATACCATCCGGATATTCACTTTCTCGTCGTCGTCTGTCGCCGCCGCTGAAGGCTTCGTGGCCGTCGAAGCCGATGCTGGCTTTTTCGTGCCGTTGGAAGTTGCTGCCGCGTCTCCGTTCGTTGCGACGCGTGGTTTCTTGTTAGCCTTTTCTTCTTGACCGCCAGACGAACCATTCATATTGGGCTGTGGAAGCGCGCGCTTCTCACCTCCGGATGTGTCGGGGGACGACGACGCGGACGACGACGCGGACGACGTCCCGTTCTCTTCCTCGTCGAGCTTCTTTTTGCCTCCCTGTGGATCATAACACGGAAACCATGAATATTTCTCATTCTCACGTCTGTTTTCTCACTTTCCTCCCCATCAGCAAGAAAGTGGAGCAGACCCAATGACAACATTACTCTACTCACGTTCCGTCGCAGCGTCTGCTGATTCTGGACGCCCATCTTCGTGCTCTCGGTGAGCGCGTTGTTGCAGTGGCGCTCGCGGTTAATTTCAGCGATGAGCTTCTCCTCCTGACGCGTAAACTCGTCCAAATTCGGGTAAATCTTGGTGATGAGTTCGTCGAAATTGGCGTCGCGCCGCAGCGACCGCTTGGACGGGATGTGCATGCGGCACGATGGACACTCGTTCTTGCCGACGCGCAGGCTGCGGTGGATGCACTCGCCGCAGAAGCGGTGGAGACACTCCATCACGACCTCGGTCTGGCGGATGATGCTCAGGCAAATGGGGCACGTGAGGTCGGCGTTGAGTTCGCGCACGGGCAGCGTGCGCGTCACGCTCGGGTCCGTCACGGGCGCGCGCGGCTGCCGGTAGATGTCGTAGAGCGTGCAGTCCTCCACGAGCTCGATCTCCTCGTAGTCGCTGCGCTCGCTCACGAACGGGTGGGCGAGCCGCTTGACGTGCGCGTCATACTCGGCACGCGTGAACACGTACGGGTTCCGCGGCGGCGTCATCATGAGACAGAGAGAGAGAGAGATGAAGAGGTAGATTGAGAAATCCTCCAAGGGGCGACGTTTCCTATCGACTCCGCGTGTGCACGTCCTAGGCGAAAGACCGAAGTGCGGTGGGCAAAGGGGAAAGCAGGCATGCGATCATCCGGAAAGAGTTGGCGCGCTCCTAGTATACAGTATACATATTGAAGTATACGTGTTGGGGAGATATGATTGGCCGGAAGGAGGGAAGGTATACACATGATGCCTGCCAGCTTGCGTGGAGATGGCCATTAAATACAGTATTCCAGTATTACTGTGATGAATGGGCCAGGATGTGGGAAGTGGCGCCTATGAAGTGTGGTGGACTCCACTGTGGAGAGAGCACTGGCATTTCTAAATAAAAGGGAGGGGAAGAAGTGTGCTTGAGTGTGAAGAATATGGCTTAAATTCGCTCCACGTTATTGCAATGCGCCGCGAACATGGAGCAGCAACGGAGGCATGGGAAGTGGGAACGAGAGGCTCGAATGGTTGGTTGCGAGGTCCCAGGCAAGTTCATTTGGAGAAGGTTTCTTTTCAAGGAGGACTGCCCCCTTACGTGAATCAGTTTACAGTGTATGATGTTTGCGCGACATCCATTTGCCGCGGGGTAATATATATCAGAGGTTTGGTATATACGACATGTCGCATACGAGTATTTTCACAGAAGGCTAGGTATTGGAGCAAAACATTGCTGAATGAAGGCGGTTCCGATGTGCGCTGTGCCAAGATCTCATCGGTGAACATGGAAACTTGCCGGATAGAACTTAGGCTCGTGTCATGACACGTGTGAATTCTGATCTTCGCCGACAGCGTCGCGGTCACTGCGAAGCCTGCCTGCCGAACGTGGGCTGCATCGCATGGCGGGTTTGAAAAAATTCGATGGGCATCCAACTTCAATGTCGTGTCGAGTCAAGTCCTTCATTCTCACAAGATATTTTTCTCGCATGTATTTTTATATTTTGCATGTATTTAAAAACATACATGCAAAATGTAAGGCTTCCAAAACCCACCCAATGTCCAATTTTGGGAAATCCCAAATCGAGTCCACCAGGAGTCGTTTAGGGTTATTTCAGTGACCCAAATTTGAGGAGACTGAATTTGGGTCTGTACAAATTTGCGTCTCAACCCAACTTTGACCCATTTTGACTCCGTTTCAGTATGAGTGGAAGCACGAGACCACCCTTCAATCCAAGTATGACGTTCTGTAAGTTCGCTGGGCATAAAGAGCAGCGACAAGTGATTGCATCACACTAAAGGTTGAAGACACTGGTCGTAGTGCGCGTTGCGTTCTTCTTGCGCACGATCGACTCTTATTGTTGTCAGATTTCCATACAGCCCCACGCTCGTTTTTACAATTGAAAAATAGGACGACAGGGCTGGGCCACCTTGCTCCCATTTTTCATGGGGTAGGGCTAACCCCCGTGACCTATATGCCAAATGCGTTTGGACAATGGGTAGGTTTTGGAAGAGGTATAAAATCCATATATTTTCTTTGTCTTTGGAATATTTCCCTTAGTTTTTAAAGTACAGTATAAGATGGCCAAAGTCAGAGGTGGTATATTTCCCGTATTTTTTAAGAATGTGGTATAGGACCCTATCTTTGCAAGTGGTAGAGTTTTTTTTTTGCTTCCCCATTACCAGTATTAAAATACTTCCCCATTACCAGTATAAAAATACGGGTTATATCTCTTGACGTTATTTTTGGAATTTGGGCATAGTACCATACTATGGGGGAACATCATGGAAACTTCCTCATATTCCCAAAGGTTGTTACGCCGGAACATCCCTTAAGCAACAACGCTGGCCGAGCCTGTCGTTTATGCGCCGACGACGGACGAGCCTTCCAAATCAGCCTTTGTATGCCCACAGCAATTCTGTCCGTAACGTTGAATAAGCATCATCAGACTCGACATTCCAGTACCCATACGTGAGGGTACTTGATCGATGGCAACATGAGTTGGTGGTAGACAGTCAAACACCACTGCAATTCGACTCGTCGGGCGTGAGTGGTATATTTTCCATATTTGTGCGCGCCGGAATGCTGAAAATTACGTTCGGTACATTTACCACATTTATATATAGGCGTTTGGAGCGAAATGGTATAAATATCTTTTTTTAGAAAGCGACGGTATTTATAAATATATACCAATTGGGGATTTAAAATCCCCGATTTATCTTTTGAAATGGTAGAATATCCTCGTCCTCCAATTAATGTTGTCTCCTATTTCAGTTTAGTTTCGTATGTTTGTAACGTTTGGTACTATAATGCAGTTCCTAACATTGATCAGTCCATATTTCTTTACAAGCAACCTTCAGATAACATTTCATCGCTTTCAGTCTGTAGCCAGAATGTTCCTTGAAGAGGGACACGGGCAGCTGGAAACCGAAACGACGTGGCGGCATTCGACCACTGCGGCGGATAACCCGACGACAACGGCCATGGTGATGGCGGGTGGCGCCACCTCAGGAGACGTGATGGAGGCCAAGCGCTCGACCGTCAGCGTAGTAGCGATTGCCATGCAAGAGAGCGCTTCGCAGGCTGCCGACCGTGAGTCTTGCGGTCAAAATCAGGGTAGAATTGCATGCGCAATGGCGTGTTGAACTCTTTTTGGTCGTTGCAGCCGAGAAAGAGGACGCCACGACCAGCTTCCACACGCGATTGACGGCGTTTTTCTGGGCGCACGACCCGCGTCGAGTAGATAAGGTGGATGACCTGCTTGCGCAGCACAAGGTGCGGTCTTCGCGGTCCTAATCGGGTCTCTGGAAGCCTGGCAATCTTTGACGCGGACGGGATGGTGTGTTGCAATACCAACTGCAGGACAAGGAAGAAGAGCTTCTCCAGCGCGTACACATGGAGTACGGCGTGCGCGACTTCAGCGGAGAGGTCGCGGTGGATGACATCTACGAGCACCAGCGGTACTCGTACCTGTCGTTCTCGTGGGGCTCGTCGTTCCCCGGTCATCTGCTGCCGACGGACCGACGCCGCTGGAGCGGTTTGCACGGCACACCGTCGGCGCAGACGCGCGCCAAGGTCGAGCCGCAGCTTCCCGTGAGCTGGCAGTGGGCGAGCGAGTGGGAGGTGGACGAGACGACGACGAACTGCGACAGCGACGGCTGGATCTACGCGTTTGACTTTACCAACCTCAACTTCATGGTCAAGCGGAACGGTGGTCGCAAGGAGGCCAAGGCGACGGACTACGTGAGGAGACGGCGATGGATCCGACGGCGCGAGCGTATTCCCGTTGTGGCTGCGGCAGAGACGCCGAGCGGGTCAGTCGCCGATCCAGCGACCGAATCCAGTGAGATCGAGGTCGACAATAACGCCGAGCTGGATGATTTGCATATCCCAGACAGTCTGGACGTCGACGACGACGAAGGGGAGGACGCAGGGGATGATGATGACAACGACAGCGACGACCGTGAATACGGAGGTGTTAATGGTGTGGAGTTTGGCAAACCACCGGGATCGCCAACAGAGTCTCCACCAGCGTCGCACTCAACTGGCCATTCACCTACCAATGAGACACCCCAACCCACAGTCGCTTCGCCGCCATCGCTCGAGTCCTTCTCACTATCGATGGAGAAACCGGCGATCGACGCTGCGTGGACGCAAGCGGTCAAGAACCTGGAGGCAGTGTATATCCAGGCGAAGAGCCACAAGAAACTCAGGAAGAAGCGGTGGGCGGTGAAGAAGGAGAAGATACACCAGCAGATCAATTTGCTCGAGAAGACAATCGCTTCCATGCAGATGTTTGTTCATGAGGAGCAGCTCAAGCGACGCCACAGTAGTTCAAACCTCCATGCAGCAGCCAAGACCAAAGGGCTCCCGAAAGCCAAGACTAAATTCCCACTCTCGCCAGAAGGCACGAGTAGCCACTCGCCTAACGGAGCTGGGACTGCCTCTCGCGTGAGCGCGAACGACACCACGGGTATCAACCTCGCAACCAAGCTCAAGTGTGCGCAGTCCAAGCTGGACGCACTCAAACGGATGTTTTGGCACCCACGTGAGAAGGACTATACGCTGCGCTTCAGTATCGACGGTATCTTCTACGGGCTGCGCGACTTCCTCGTTGAGTCGTTCACGGGCTCGTTTTCCATCAGCATGAGCCACCAGTCGAATGGAGCCCAGGGCATCACGCCGACCTGTAAGATCACTATGAAGGGTCACACGGTGTGCTGTGGGAAACACGTCAAAGTGGTCGGCGAGAAAGGTACAATCGTGCCCAAGTCACTGTGGGATCTGATGTACCTCGACAGCGATTTTGAGATTTCGACATTCTTGATCTACGTCGATGATGTTGAGAAGGAGCGCAACCCGTGGCTGGCGGACAAGCCCACGGGCTCATGGGAGTTCTTGTTCGCACCGGAATCGTCGCGAGTCGAGCTGACGAACTTCACTCGCCGCACGAAGGGAGGGCTCGATCTCCCCGAGCCTGTTGTCCGCAAGCTCATGTCGGACGTGCTCAGTACGCTCGTGCGGGACCTCGCGCTGGTCTACTTCCCGCAAGAGCTGGCACTCGCGTTTGAGACCCCGCCCGCAAAGCTGGACATGGAAGGAGAGGTGCGGATCCTCGGTGCGTCCATCGACCATGTCATGGAGCGCGAAATAGAACTGACGAGTGGGAATGTCATCGTCCCACCGTCTCGGCCACCGTCTCCCTCGCCGGCAACGTCGCCCGCTGGCGAAGGGGAATGCGTTTCCCCCGTCACTGGATTGAAGAACCAACCGCTATCGCCTACGCTGGCAGCTGCAACGGCGCCGTTTGTCGCCGTCGCGGCAGTCGCCACTGCGACAGTGAACCTGCTCATCGGAAGTGATACCGAAGAGTGCATGCGACAGATCGGCGAGTTTCTGGAGCTCACCCCGGCGCAGCTCAATCTGCTCGTCGCGCTGCGTCAGTGCGCGTTGTATCCGTCGCCCTACTCGTTCCGATCCGTGTCGTCGATCTGCGACTACTATAACGCGTTCTTTAGCGACAAGGAGCAGGAAGATGGGGGTGCGGACCACTTGAAGCAATTGCGAGCGACATGGAAGCAGGTCCTGGAGCTTGTCTACATCCGCAAGATGAAGGCCCAGGCGACCGCCAAGACGCAGCACAAGTACGAGCTATTCGACATGGATAAGTTTTTCGATCGAATCGCCAACCTGACTCGTAAACCCGCGAAAGTGGAGATCACGATGAAGCGGGTCAACTGCACCGTGAATGCGATGAACGTCGTAGACGCAATGGCCCAGATGTTCGAGCGCGTGGTGCTCGGCATGGACTACAGCAAGCCGCGTGTCGAGAATGACAATCTGATCTACGGCTTCCGTTTTGGTCGCAAACCGAAGGTATCCACGGCCGCGGCGATGGCGACGCATGCGCAAACGGCGCAGCTCCTCGATCCGACCATCCATTTGCAGATGGACGCGTCGTTCCGTAGCCGCTTAAAGGCGTTCAGCAAATTCTGTCGTGCTCTCAAGGGCGTTATCGACCTGGTGAAGCTAAACCTCGACCGACTCAGTCTTGAAGTTGCGGGCCATGTCCAAGGCACCGGCACAGACTGTGCAATCCACGGCTCGTTCCGCGATTTGGATTTTGCTGGCCCTGTGAATCTGTCTCTCCACGTGCCAGCGTTGTTCATGGGGATCTACCGAGTGCAGACAGTGTCGCTCGGCAACGACCGCATCGGCTTGCAGTTCGAACTGCTGCTGCCATTCCCGTCCACGAGTGCAAACTCAAAGCGGAAGAAGCGAGCGACGAAGAAAGACGACCGCGTGCTGCTCAAGGCGATGCTGACGGACTTCTCGATGGACGTGCTCCTGGACGTGGACGCGCTTGTCGCCAAGCACCACACGCGTAGCATGTCGGCAGCGATCGAAATGGCCGCTCCGTGGGCGCCGTCGCCCTCGTTCGCGAAGCAGGTCGACACGGAGAAGACGAACGAGAAGCACCCGGCACTCTCTATCTCCGTGCAGTCGACCACTGGAACCGACGGCTTCGACAACGAGCACGTGATCCGCGTCCCGTCGCCGACGTCGAACCCGAACGAGCCCTACGGCAAGATTCGTGTCGCTTCGAGCGAGTTCACCAAGCTCCACGTGCGGGCCAAGACCGGGTCGTTTTCGACAAACGTCATGCCGCTGCTCAAGCTCCTCATCCGGTCGGCGCGGCCGTTCTTTCTCGAGTCGTTCCCAGAGCACCAGGTTCTGTTCGACCGACTGTACTCGTGCCTTCTCAAGTGGCTCTGTGCGAAGGAACTGCACATGGATTTCGACTTCCTGGTCAAGAGCTTCCTCCACCACAAGCCCAACGACCCGACCGACGAGCGGCTCTTCTTCACGGTGTGTGGCTCGCCCGCGCACCCGACGCCCGTCGTGTACCGAGACGAGCTGAACCTACTGGACGTCATCCTGCAGGGCGACGACCTCGTCAACATTTGGATCGACGACCGGTACCCACCGTACTCGAATCCGCTGTACTTTTGAAGAAGTCGAATCGGGTTTGGTCCAAAAATGAATTATGAATTGAAAATTATAATTTAGCGACGACCACAAAACCTGCTCGACTCTCCTCGTTGACAGAGAAAGCGCACGGAATCTCCACGCACACGGAGAGATCGCAGCCTCGCCCCCGCCCACTTTCCGTCTTACTATTTACTACTACTCGCACCCCCCTTCGTCACATACGCACCTGTTGTTCCCGTCGTCCATGGTCCCTCTACGCTCCGCAGGCCGTCGCAGACGAGGGATTCGCGCTCGTCGCTTCTTTTGAAGCGATCGCAACGCGAAGCGCGGCGATTTCCGCGTCCAGGCACGCGAGCGCCGTGTCCGCCTCTCGGATTCCGGCCTCACTCGCCCTCAGCTCGGCCTCCAGCTTGACTGGATCTGCCAAGACCTCCTCTCCCACACCAAACTCAGTCTGCGGCACGACCGCTACCTCTCGTACACTAATCTTGCTTCCTTCCGCGACCGGTCTCTCGGTAGAAGGTGCCGGCAACAATGACTCTCCCTGCTCCTACAACAGCAAGACACACACACGCACACACGACAAGCGGCCGCAGTCAGTCAACGACTCACCAGGCGGGATTACATGAGACACAAACCGCTGCTCCTCCTGCCTTCTCCTCGCCGTTGTCACACGCTCGTTCGCCCGCCTCCCCCGTCTCGTCCGTGCATGCAGTCTCTAGTGATTTACTTGGTGAAAATGGCTTCGCTGTCGCGCTTAGCTGGGACGCCACAGGTGTCGTCGTCGATCGTTGCACTGATACTGGTGGTCTGGCAAGAGTCTGTGGCTTCAAGGTGGACGAGTCCGATGCTGCTGCAGCACGAACGTCCTCACGGACCTTGCCAAATCGAGAGGCCGCCTCATCGTAGCTGTCCGCGCGCAACTTGGATCCGCGTTCCGCTAAATCATCCAACGAGAGACGAATGACAAGTGACTGCGACATCGCCGTCAACGGACGGAACTGCGGACTCTCTTGGACAGGCGGAGCGGGCACCGCCAGTGCTTTCACAACAAGGGGCTTTGCGATAGATGGCGCAGGGCTGACAGGCTTTGGGTCAAGCGCCGCCTGCTTGCCGCCTCCCTTTTGCAACGAGCTGGTCTTCTTTTTGTGCCCAGCGTTCTCAGCTTTCGTCTCCACTGTTCTGCTGACTGACTGGCTTGACTCCTGCCGTTTCCGCCGCATCGTCTTGAGCAGTTCCATGCGCAGCGCGTCCAGCGAGGCGTCCTCTTCCTCTGTCGCCTCAGGACTCGCCGATGCCGTCGGCGCTGGCGACTTCTCATTCGATGCCGCTTCAACAGAAGGCTCGCTTGGCACCGTATTTGCTGATTCGCCATTTTCTTGGACGGCGGATTTCCGCTTCGTTCGTAACGCCGCAGCTCGCAGGCTGTCGAGATCGAACCCGTCGTCGCTGTCATCGGCTCGGCCTGCGGCATCGAGCGGATTCGGCAGGTGCCGCTTGATGCCTCGATTTGGCGCGGGCCGCTCGGTCAGTCTCATGGAGAAGTGATTTGGAGACACGTAGCGGAAGCCTCCTCCCATGGAAGGAGGCGGCGGCGGCGCGACGGGTGGTGGGAAGGGAGGCTGGACACTGTGGCGATAGGCGAATGACTCGATATCGCCGTGGCGATTCACGCGCACGATCTGTTCATCCACAAACGGAGGAGGCAACGGCCCCCGTGGTGCCGCAAAGTCTCCCATGGGGAGTGGCGGCGGCAGCGGAGGTCGTGGTGGCGTGCCCATCAACGAAGGAAATGGGATCGCCGCTGGCGGCGCCGAAGACAGCGACGGGAAGGCCAGTGTCGGTGGAAGGTCCGCTCGTTGAGGAGGCGCCATGGCCATGGCTGCAGCGAGGTCCATCGACTGGTGGCGCACGTTGCGGCCAAACTCGTCAATGTCCTCGTCAGCGACCAGCGCCTCGGCCTTGCGTTTGTTCTTCTTGCGGCCGCGCTTCTTCTGCTTCTTCTTGTTGGCCGTGCCGGCGGCTCGCGCGACTAGCAGCTCTTGCGCGATCGCCTCTTTCACCGCCGACGGCGACTTGGCCACCGCGCCTTCTTCAAAGATCTCGCCGTCCTCCAGCGATCCGCCGACTTGCACGGCGACTCGCACGGGCGGCAGTTCGTCCTCTGCGCTGCCCTCCTCCTCACTAGCGGTGGACGCATCGTCTGCTTCTACCGTCTTCATCTCGTCGTCATGGGTACGTACAGAGGCAGCGTCCGCCTGCAACGCCGGCCACCGCTCGTCCTCCTCTTCCTCCTCCCTCGACTCGCACTCCTTCGTCGAAAACAGTGACAGCGACGGCACCAGCAAGCTCAGCCGATTGATTACGACGGCACCAACACGCGAGACGGACGACGCCACGCCGGTCGCGCGGAGCTGCGGCATCTCCTCGTCCACATCCGATTCGTCGTCTCCTGACATGAAGCTAGGCGTCTCCAATACCTCCTCCTCCTCCTCCTCCTCTTCTGGCGCCACCTCCAACTCCTCCTCCGACAGCGTCGCCTCCACAATCTCCTCTGACGTCTTGACCTCCTCCTCTGGCGTCTCGACCATCCCCTCTGGTGTCGGCATTCGCTCCACGACCGGCGGCGGCGCGAACGGTTCATCGGCTTCTTCTTCGTCCTCCGTCTCGTCGTCCGCCGTCAGGTCGATGCACCCAGAGGAAAACACGCCGTTCTCTCTATGTGACGCCGCGGCGTCTTGCTCATAACGGGGCTCTACGGGCGCCTGTGGTGGTAGCGGCGTCGACACGAGCGGTGGAACGTGGGTCGGCATAGCGGCCTCGTGCTTGAACTGGCGCGCGTGTTCCTTCAGGTCTGCCTTGACGCGTGCCATAGAAACCCACACCAGCAGAGAGAGGAGACCACGAGCTACGCGATGAGCCACCAAAGAACGCGATCTGATGCCTGGAAGCAGAGATATCGAGGGAGATAAGTGGCCGCGAAGCCAGTCGCGCTGCTTTCGATGAGTCTTGTGACGAGGAAATGGGCGCCTTCGCTGGATGCCACGGTTACCCATGGTTCCAGCCAAAGTACTAATACAAGATAGTCGCTGAAACCTACTGATTTGGCAAAAATCAATCCAATCGATATGGATTATACCGTACAGTATGTGGTCTGAGCCGTAACTAGCGGCTCCAGTAGAAAAAGCACCCTTTTGTGACAGGTCATCGACCATCACTCTGGTGAGTTGACAAGCTCACCTGTCTCAGTAGTAATCCGGACGCCTCTGCCTCTCTTCCCCCATTTCGACTGCACTGTACGTAAATACATCTTAGCACTGCCGTCCGCTCTCCTTCATCATCCCACGAGCGGAACGGAACGCCCGCGCCGCCCACACACCGTCGCACGCTCTCGATCCCATCGCCC
>JAADVV010000716.1:0-12834 GCA_023335905.1 Pythium pyrilobum
CGCCAGATCTCGATCAACGAAGAAGACTTGCGGCAACGCGATGTCGTGTTTCTCGAGGCAGGTCCTCAACGTGGTAAGAGCCCAGGAGTAGTCTTCTTGTGCCTCACCAGTCATGAATGCGTGCGCCAAGTTGACAGTAGTGTTCATCCCGGTCACCCCCACCATGTTGAGGAGTGGCATGCCGAACCGATTCGTTTTATAGGTACAATCCATGAGGATCCACTTTGTGTGCAACCTCGTACTGACCACTTGATAGTTGCTCCAGCAGGAACTCCACCCTTGAGTGTGGACCGAGGGCTTCCGCCTCCTCGCTCCGCCCGATGTTCACGATGTCCTGGCGCGTGAGGATCGTGTCTCCGATACGCGCCAGTGTCTCGGCTGGAGGTACCCCCAAACGACGATCAGCTACAATGGTCGCGACGATCTTGGAAGTTCGCTCGACTCTGCGGTGAACAGGGTGTGATGGCGGGTCTCTAGGCGGGAGGTGGTTGTGGTAGAGCTCACGACCCTCGAAGACGATGACCATTTCGGACTGGCTTCCACGTTCTCTTCTCCGTCCGGCAACGCGACAGACTTGTCGTTGCTTCCCTTGTTCTTCTTGTTCTTCTTTTTCTTCTCACGAACCAACTTGAAGCCCATCGGGCAGTCATCCTGCCGAGACGTCGCATTGGCTTTTCTTGCTTTGCCGGCCTTGCCTTTTGTCTTGGTTTTACTCGTGTGGCGGTCGCACTCGTAGTAGACGACTCCACGTTTCTTATCAGATCGCCGCACGACGACACCATACCCGTGAGCGCGGGCAAAGCTGTTGATAGCTGTCTGGGGGCTGTCGAACGCTGCCATCGGGAGTACAGGGATCTCGTACAACATGTCACTTGTGGTCATAGCGCCATCCACCTGGGGAATATGTTGTAGTGCCCAAGCTACAGAGATCCAACCTCTAGAACCTACCTGCGACGCCATAGAAGTCGGCGTCGGTCGGCAGAGACATGGGCGAATGCAGAGATTCGCTCTCACCAAATACATCCCATCCACTCACAAGCTCACCTTTGATACCGTAGGCTGTTTCACCGTTCTACCCAAAATACTCCGAGGATCGAGTCCAAAGTCGATGTGAAACTGTTGGCATCCTGCCCTCGTGTATGCCACACACATTTGGTACCGCGTTTTTGGTACGCAGGCTGAAAATGTGGTGCCGTGACCATGAAAGTGTGGTGCCGTTACATTCTCCCGGGTAGCACGAGTACGGGGATCAGATTTTCTTGAACTAACTGAATCCTGTCCCACCGCTGTGGACAACAGTGTGTCAGAGTATCTATTGGCTATCAGACCAGTACCAGTATATATATATATATATTCCCTTCGCTACGTCGACCCACGTACTTGAGGGTCGAGACTCGTGCTGATAGCACTTCTACGTACTACGTAGTCGTATAATAGCCAGAGATTGGACTGTGTACGCCGTCCTGTATTTACAACAGATCCTTGAGTACCAACTCTCTGTGTACTGCTCACGCGGCTGGTGCGTCGGCCTTGGCCTTTTCGGCTTTCTACGCCTTCTTCTGGGTCTTGGCGTAGAGTCTCGCCTCGAGCTTGACGTTGTGGTGGTCCATGGACGTCGCGAAGCGGTGGTTCGTCTCGTCCATCGCAGCGGCGAACAGCACCATCAGCGCGAGATCCACGCCGTGAGCACTGGTGCTGCCTGTATGCTGTAGCGTGAACGCCGCGCAGAACGAGAGGCCCATCCAGTGGGAGGCCGTGGCCAGACACCAGAAGCGCGAGCGCGCGGCCGCAGAGGACGAGAACACCAAGCTGAGAAAGCTGCTCCAGGCGCAGCGCAATATGACGAAGAAGATCTGCACGCTTGCGCGTAAGACGCAAGCCATCGAGACGGCGCTCGTGCCGATCCACGGGGTCCAGTACCTTGGACCGGACCGGAGTTAGACCGCCCGAGACCATGCGCGGGCTGGAGCAGCCCGCTGCGGATTGCGACCGGAGGCGTTGCCGCCGAGCGGTTAGCGTTCCGCGACTTTGAGTATCGCAAGCGTGCCACGCCGATTGGCGAGGCGCTTGAGATCGAGATCGAAACGGCGTGGGCACTGCCGTTCTCGGTGAATGCCATCGCGCGTACACTGTGGACGCACTCGTCGCGCATCGTGCCCAAGGAGAAGCTCTACTCTGTGAAGGTGCGTCAGTGAGATTAGAGTCAAGAGGAAGTCAACCGCAAGGTGGAAGTGGTCGTCCAGGCGATCGAAAACTGGCTGCTCACGCCGCGGAAGGAAGATGAGGCGGACGAAACCTAGCAGAAGAACGAAATTAGATGGGCAAGCAGCAGAGAAATGGAGTGATGCATTGATAGATAGCGTTCTTGCGTTTTTCTTTTTGATGGAAGTGGAGTGTATCGAAGGAAACGTGCAATGTCGAGTCCCGTCTCGGGTGAGCCATCGCGGGTCGACGGAGGCGCCTGCCTATTCAGTCGGTTGCGGCGGGGAAATACTCGTGGCCTTGCCATTCGCTTCGCCTTCGTGGGCCTGTTTGGTGGCGTGGGGAGGTTCAAGCGCGCGAAGCTGGGGCTGCACGCTCTGGCTCTGGCTCTTGGGATCACTCGGGGCGGGGAAGAAAACCAAGGCCGCCCTCATGGCCAAGTAAGTGAACGGGGGCTTGAATAGGTCGACAATCTGGTCCTGCAGCCACGAGGAGACCGTGACGGAGAGAATCAGCTCCATGCGAAGCTGCTCCGACTTGAACGTGTACGCGCCACCGCTCAGCAGCCCTTTCGAAAGCAGCACACTCAAGGGGATGGAAGCGACCACAGCGGCGAACCACACGGCGTTAGCCGCAACGTCGAGAGCTGAGCCGGGTTTGCCCAGCGCCTGGGCGTACCTGCCCACTTTCCCACGCAGAACGTCACGATAGACGCGATGACAGGCGGCGTCGTCAGGAAGCTGCTCGTGACGGAAACGGAAAGATCCGAGCACGAGTTTTCAGCATTGAACGTGTCGATACTTGACGTAATTGTTGCGGAGCCTGACGTGGTCGAGCTGGAGCAAATATTGAGAACGACGGAGCTATAGCACGTCTGCTTGTCGAACTCCATAGAGCCAAAGAAGAAGCTCATGGACGCCGTAATGACCAGCTTGCACAACAATCGGGAGACGCGCACGACGAGGCCGCGGCGTCCGGGGTCTACACGCGAGCAGCACCAAACGCAGTCGAGAAGATCACTCGTGGACAGCCAGTGCTGCTTCCAGGTGATAGTCGTCTTGCCATCCGACTCGAGAAGCGAGTTGAACATCTTGGCGTACATGAGACGGTAAATTTTCAGTAGGAGGCTTTCCTTGACGGCGTCGGTGGGCTTCTCCTCCTTCTCTACAACGTACTTGCGCATCGGGCTGCTACGAGAGATCGCGTACAGGATCGCGTACACAACGAGACTCACGGCAATGAAGGCGAGCCCGATGCACACGTACGACTTCGCGGACCACGACGGCGATTCCTCGCTGCTGCCGGAGACCGCAGAGTAGTAGCCATTACACATCGACGGGCTGCTGCACGCGTAATTGCCGTTGCCGTCCACGTCGTTGCAGCTGAAGCACTTACAGCCCGACGCTGACATGAACGCGTTGGCGTTTTCTCTGGTACATGTGAAGTCGTCTGAAATGTACGAGCAGGCACCGTCCACGATGCGGAACCCGGAGAGTAACGCCGCCAGCGCGAGCGAGAGAGAGCCGTGGTTCTTCATGATCTTGAGTTGGAATGTTGCGAACTGGTGGGCCAAGCCAACCGAGGATAGGAGCAAGAGCCCTGACGTGGCACCAGACAAGGCAAGCTTGCTGGATACGCATGCGAGCCTCTTGGCTCCGCTGATCCGCCGGAGAAACAGGATCGCAGACGAGAAAGTGGTGTTAGTACCTAAGGCGTAGCTTGCTCGTCCCACAACGATGTCGGATACGATCCGTAAGATCGCATCGGCGTCCTTCCGAGATTGGAACACGAGAGGAGTCGGAGAACTCCGTCCACGGTTGGACGGGTGCACAGGAGTGGACGGCGTGAGTAGTGACGGTCTGCGAGTCGTTGTATACAAGTAGATCTGTAACAACAGCCTGGCTATCCACCACCCCTGAATAGACATCGTTTCAGGCTGAAACGGTGTCTATCGTTAGAGATCTATTTCTAAATATTTCATAGATCTAAAATCAACACTTCAAAGAATACGAGTTCCATACACTATCTCACGCCGTCCTCTGCTGTGCACCAGTCCAGCCGTGGACGGAGTTCTCCGAATCCCACGCAGCAGCACGTACCCGACGCAGCTGCACCTGCTTGCTCGACGAGTGCGTCTCTCGAAGCCTCACCTTCGAGAGCAACAGAACTCCTGCCACGTAATACCTATTATTCCAGAGCACAGCATTAGTTGAACAGACTTCACGTCAGTGACTTGACGTGAAATCTGTTTTACCCAGAAGTTGAAGTTGATATTCCCACAATCCAAAGTCGAAATATCCAGAAACTACTAGTACTCTGTGCCGGACGATTCGCGTCAGGAGTGCAAAGCGAATTCCGCCGGTCTCGGACATAGCTACTGTACTTACGTAGCGTGGGTAGCATACATACGTTCAAGCCAAGCTCTCTCCTTCGTGGTACTACTGCAGTGTCTCATGACCTTGGCCGGATGAGTTTCGTCGCACGGCGCGAAAAAATATCGATTCCTGAACTTTGGGGAATTCCACTTCACAACTGTCAAATCTCACAAAGTGCCCCTTGGCTGACTAAACTGATGCGCACCGAATCAACCCATATGATTGGCTATTATTCCTCTCTAATCAGATCTGGCTTCTGGGCACATTTTTTCGAATCCCCCCGCCCCTCCTCACAGTCAACCAAAGCAGCGAGATCGCGAAATGGGGGGCAACCTGCGCGACGATCGCCGCCCGCCGCTCCATGACGCGTGCGCTACAGGCTCCCTGGAGGCCATGAAGGCACTTCTCGCGCAAGGAGAAGATGCCCAGGTGACTGATGAGGTCTGTAAGCGAGTTTTCACTCTGAACGGCCTCGAAATGACGCCAGGAGATGCGGCTCGGTGGCTCACCCATCGTGTGTTGCAGTTCGGGCGCAGCCTTCTCCACGTCGCTGTGACCACTGGAGGCTTTGATATGGTTCGCTACCTGGTAGAAGATGTGAAACTCAGTGTGTTGGTCGTCGATACGGTACGATTTGTGCCCATAGTGCGCAAGCGAAAGCCACTGAGGCTCACAGACAGTTGTGACCTCTTGTCGAATCAAGCTCAACCAGTCACTGCTTCATGTCGCGATCCAGCGTGGGGACTTGAAGTTGGTCACGTATTTGGTCCGAAACGGCATTGACAAAGCGCCGTTCGTGCGGTGTCCGAATCGCTCGTTGCTGAGCGATGCTGTTCAGACGTTCGACGATGTGCGTTGCCCCCATCCAGTAGACCAATACTGGGACACAAGGAAATCTCACCTCTCGCTCTGCGTGCGGTAGTGTCCAGAAGATGTACTCGTACAGGCGGCTCGTCATGGCACTCTCGAAATGGTCGAGTTCCTCATCGTCAGCGGCTTCGCGATTGATCCCGGCAACTCACATCAAAAGCCATTGCTTCCGGCAGCAATTCGGCGCCAAGACGTCAAGATGGTCGGTCTGCTTGTCTGCCACGGCTGTGACTTGGCTGCCACCAACTCGGTATAGTAGTCTCTATGCCGTCACTTGTATGTATGTGAAAGGACTGACATCTGTATTCACTGGTGTGTGAAGGCCGGGACGTCGATGATGTGCCTTGCTGCCAGACACGGTGGGCTCCCCGTCGTCAGGTATTTTGTGAACAAAGGTGTCTGGGAGGTATGAAGTTGTTGACCTAGTGCGCTATGGCTGGCTTCGCTTGTACTAATTTCGGTGGCTACGGGTCTGAATATCGCAGGATGGATCACTGCTGCTTCGTTCGGCAGTGGAAGGCGACCAGCTCGACGTGGTCAAGCTCTTTCACTCCATGCGTCTGAACCTCCATGTGCTCGATCGCGTCACTGGCGCGTCGTTGCTTCATGTCGCCGCAGCGAAGGCGGGCTTGCCTTTGATCGAGTTCTTGGTCGCCAAAGGTGTCGACGTGCACGCAATCACCAAGGATGGGCGGACAGCTCTTCACGAAGCGGTGCTGCGCGGTGACATGCAGGTTATCAAGTACCTGGAGACCGCTGGAGTTGGAATAAGTGAGGTTGTGAAGGTACTTTATCACCTCAATAACCCCGTTCGGGAGGTCAAGGATTAACTGACGATGTTGCGTTGCTGTAGAAGGATGATCTCCTTCCTCACCTCGCTGTTCGGAGTGGCAGCATTGATGTTGTCGAGTATGTGCTCGCCCAAGGCGCTGATATCATGGCAATCGATAAGGTGGGATCATTTCCTTTGTCTGAGCAACTAATTTGGTGTACTGCTCGGTGGAATGACCATATTTTTCGGTAACAGAACGGTTACTCGCTACTGCACATCGCTATCTGGGTCGATAGCATTTCTCTCATTTCTCATTTGGAAGAGCGTGCACTATCCATTCGTCAATGTGACTCGGTAAACATTCGCGAAGCCATTTCGTCGATCGGTAATGAGGATATAACAAGAGTGTCTTTTGTAGGCCGAGAAGCCTTTGCTGCGGCTGGCAATCGCGCATGCAAGCCTGCAAGTGATTAAACATGTCATCGAGAATGGAATGGACGCGCAAACCGTGGAAAAGGTGAGATTGCATCGGATCAACAGCAACGGATGCATTAAACGTGCTCAACCGCCGCTATCACAACGATGCGAAGACCGGCAAGGCTTTCATCATTCTTGACCCAGGGGATTATGATCTTGCGGAAGACGACTATCACCAGACAATCAAGCAGAACAGAACGGGTGATCACCATTCAAAATTCTCGCTTCTTCACGCCGCAGTGGAGCGTGGGGATCTCCATATCATAAAATTCTTGGTCGAGCAAGGCCTGAATGTACATGCTGTCGACAAGGTCAGTTCGTGGGTCACGCGGACGATCATGGCTTTGCGATGATTTCGTCCATTTAACACTGTGATTTGGTGGTTCCGTCAGATGGGTAGATCGCTACTTCACATAGCCGCTGGCGGGGCGATCGAAGTCATTGATTACCTAGTTCAGCTCGGCGTTGATCTTGCACGCGCCGACGCGGTATGTTTTGGGATTTCTCGGCAATTATCTCAGTGCACAGCTGATTTGTTGCATTAGAAAGGGCTCACAGCGCTCCACTACGCAATTCGCCTCGGCAATGTGAGTGCCATCGAATTGCTGCTGGGCAAAGGCATCGATCTGCAATCGGTAAACTCGGTATGTCAGCTCCACTCACTTCAACGGACTAAAGTTGAGCCACGTTCACAACCGCTGTGTGGACTGTGTACTAGGTTGGACCCGCACTTCTTCCGATGGCAGCGAAGCGAGGACATTCTGAGGTCACTCGCATACTGGTAAAACAGGGCCTGACGCTCGAAGATTCTGACAAGGTATGATAGTCTCGTGGCTATTCGAAATGGAACTTCCCATTATGGAAGTACTGACGCAGTTTAACTGCTGTACACTGACAGGCAGGAAAATCCCTGCTGTTCACTGCCGTTGAAAGTGGCAACAAGCGACTCGTTGATTACCTGATCGAGAGAGGCCTGAATGGTGATGCAGACTCCCCGCCCCTGTTGCATGTTGCTGTGAGCAACCAAGACATCCCGATGTTTGAGCACTTGCTCTCAAAAGGTTTCAGAGTTCGAGGTGTGGACTCACACGGGTCTAACCTTCTCCACGTCGCTTTGAGACAGCACGTGCCTCCAGCTTCACTCAATCTGAGCTTGATCAAGTTCCTTATCAGCAAGGACGTGGACATCAATGCGATTGGAAAGGTAAACAAAGCCGGCTATGGAAGTGGGGCGTCGGTGTCTCTCAGTTTTCTGCTGAATGATACCAGGGTGGCGACACGCCCCTTCATGTTGCATGCCGATCGGGGGATGATGCGTCGGCAAGACTTCTGCTCGAGAACGGAGCGACATCTTCGCTTGATGTGGAAGATGAGGTGCGTCACTATCTCGTGTTCATGCTGGCAGCGGACAAATAGTCTAACAGTTGATGCCCCCCTTCCAGAACGGCTTTACTCCGCTGCATGCAGCGACCCACGGCTGGGAATATGCATTGAGCAAAGTCTTGCTTGGCGCCGGTGCTGGAGTAGACAAGAAGTCAAGACAAGGATACACACCTCTTGCTGCCGCGCTGAGCTCCAGTATGCTTCCACTCGACGATTCTGCTATCTTCGCTCTCTACAAGACCGTTCGGGTTCTTGTAAAACATGGTGCTACGTGGGCGACGGACGCGGAAGAGGCTCTGCTTGAGTGGCCGTATCAGATGCAAACCAGACTCGAAAAAACGTGGTCCAAGGATTCGGCCTTCAGCAGTGACAAAGACAGCGAATTCGGGAGCTTCGTCAGCAGTGACTTCGATCCACAAGACCTAAGAGATTCGTTTGTGCAAGACCTACACGAAGCCCTGGACATGAAGAGAGGAATTCAAGCCTGCGTGTTCTTTTGGATCGAAGAGCGAAACAAAGGGAGCAAGCGCTTCACCAAGATTCCGCTGTCAGTAGTGTCACGAGGCGGGAAGGTCGTCCAGACGTATCTTGCTGCACTCAAGAACAGTAAGCCGGACCAGCTGCGATACCGACGCAAGATTTGTGTGGCCGGACCAACGAAGTGGGGCAAGACAAGTCTGATCAAGTCCATTACGTCGTCTCGATCGCAGCTCGTGCCAGATGGCGACCGAACTATCGGTGTGGACTTGTTTTCCTGCGCATTCATCGAGACCAGCGACAATTCGGTCAAGCATCACGAGGTCACCTTCTGGGACTTCGCCGGCCAAGATGGGTACCAGGTCGTCCACTCTCTGTTCTTTTCCAAGCAAACGCTCTACCTCATTTGTGTGGATCTCGAACAGTACGCAAAGTCGCTAGATGTGAAGCAACAAGCGACTCGTTCCGATCGTCAACTCGAGGCAGATCTCAGCCGATTCGTTGGCCGCAGCGTGTTTAGCTGGATGCGTCTTATCTTTGCGCGTCAGCCAGATGCTGAAATGATCATCGTTGGCACCAAGGCAGACAAATTGCGAAACGAGAAGCACGTCCAGGAGGTGAAACAAGATCTCCAGATGCGGTTGGCCACGTGGAAGAGACGCCTCGAATCGGAAATTGACTCAACCACAGCAGGCAACGAGAGCTCATCCGGTTTACCAGCGTTGTATCCTGGCACCGGGGGCACGAGCCACTCTGCCAAGCTTGCAGCCAAGCTCAAGGCCCAGGTCACGAAACTATTGAACAGCGAGTGGCTCATCGTGAGCAGTGTGGACGAAACATCAGTCGACAACGCGTGGCACGCTCTCAAGCAGAAGATCATTGCCAGTGAAAGCTGCTTCGTCATGCCTGACACGTACACTCGAGTGCTCCGAATGGTCCGAGCCAAGCGCGAGGCCGCAGCGCGGCATCTAAGCGGCAAAGAACGAATTGAGAGTGCCGCGATCCCAATGAATGCGCTGTGCAAGATGCTTCTTCGAGAGATCGACGGACTCGACAGCAACGAATGCATCGACATCCTCCATACGCTGCACGATCTCGGCGATTTGCTTTGGTACGAAGACGCGAATGTCGGTCCGCTGCAGGATATCATCATCCTCGACCCACTGCTCGTCATCGACGTCGTTCGTGAAGTGATAAACCATGAGCAGACGGAAGAACATGGGTTCATCAGTGCCGATGGACGCGTCACTCATGGCGATCTCATGAATTGCCACCTGTGGAAGGACATGGACAAGGAACTGGTGTACGCGTTCAAGCTGCTGCTGCAGTACTATCAAGTTGCATATTCGTCTGATAACTCGACCATGGATTGGGACTCGGATCTCATCGTGCCGTCGTACTGGAAGATCGAGCGAGACGTGATCCATCCAATGCCGCTGGCCAAGCAGAGATCCTCCATCCATCTTCGTGGTGTTCAGGCGACTGTGTTCTTGTGCTGGGACTATGACCTATCTGCTGAGGTGTCTGAGACTATTTTCGAGCAATTTGCCGTTGAGAGCCACACACCTTTGTTCCAGCGAAGCGCCTGGCACAATTGCATTGAATCGTTCGTGGAAGGAGAGTTTGCATCGCGGCTCGAGCTTTGTCGGGGAGAAATGAACTACGACGTGATCCGCATCGAAGTGGCCGCCGAAGACGAAGCCGTGTCTTGGCGCTACATGCGCTTCTACGTGATGGCGATGGAGACCGTGCTGGATCGGTACCCGGGGCTTCTCATATCACGGTACGTAGTGGACGTTCGCGACGGCTCGGAGAAGCGTCACCGCATCAACCTTGCCACGCGATCGCTCGAAGACGCAGCCAGAATGGGTAAGGATGGCGATGTGGTCCGCGAGGTTATGCCGTGGATCCCTCCAGATCTGAGCTGGTTCATGGAGAGAGCGTGGAAAGAGCCGGAGATCTTGCAGAGGCTGAAGACGAGAGATCTCGTACGACAAACGGTTAACAAAATCGACGTACTGCGCAAGCTCGTCATCGCAGGTGACAGACGGCGTCGGTATCCGGCACTTTGGAGTCTCGAGTACAAGCAAGCGGAGAAGAAAATGGTGGTCAAGATGCTGAGTGATCTCTCTGGTATATGCTACCACATCCCCATCGAAGTCCGAGTCCACCCCTCGTTCCTCTCCAAGTATGGATCGTGGCTCAAGGTAAGTGGCAACGCAAATCGAAACATCCGGCTAGGTATGTTAAGGCCCAACCATCGCATTCTGAGAGCAGAACGGACTGTTGATCTGCTCGAACGTGCTACCCACACTTCTCTCGCTGACTGTTCTCACGAAAGTGTTCGATGCTGCTCGACCCAGTGCGTGTTGCCGTGGTTTGTTCGCTTTCCGTACTGGCGGTCTGTACTCACAATCCTTTCGGTGTTTGATTCGTTCCAGTCCTTGACAGTCACGTGGATAAGGCCAAACGAGTGCACAACCTCATCGAAAACCTTCACTTGCCCGCGACTGGCGTGTACGAGTCTTCGTCCCACAAGCTGTCACCCGGCGTCTCCGTGTTGATGCTGAAGGAGGTGTTGACGCTCTACAAGCCGTCGTTTGACGAGCTCAAGATCTCCTCAATTTCCAACCTCGAGTGTGCTGCGACGCCTGGGGAAGGCCACTTCGTGTGGGCCCACCGCCACGAAATCCTCGAGTTGAAAGGCGCGCTCGAGATATGCGATCCCGACACCTTGAAACCACCGACATCAGCATCCTGTGCAACAGCGCCAGCCTCTTCACTGCAACTTCGACTTGGCATCTCTACGATCACTGGCCTAAATCCCTGGGACTGGCGCCAAGTCTACTGCGAATGGAAACTAGTGTACGGCACGGGAGGCTCGCCGATAGCGAGTGGACGTACGAACCGCCACGAGGACCCCGACGCGGAGCCGTCGTGGGACGACGCCCAGTTCCCATTGAGCTGTATAGCGTCCGTCGCAATGCTCCGCGAGTGTCGTCTCGCTCTCCGCGTCAAGCGGCCGAGTCGGTTCCTAGGCACTGTGAAGTACGTAGTCTAGCCTCGTCCGCCACTCGCACCAGCGTTCTAACCACGCATGTCGCTGCATTCCGTAGGACGATCCACCATGGCAGCGTCAAACTCCGCGATTTTCTGGCCAAGGACACCTCCCTCTTTCAGTGTGACCCGATCGTCGTGCCGTTGGACAAGGCCGGCCCACAGGCCCCTCGCCGCGTCACATGCCAGCTCACCGCCATGTAACAGCATCGAGCCGCAAGGCAATGACAATGCGCAGGTTGAACCCATTTCTTCCTTCTCGCCAATTGGATTAATCTCGCGGGTACGGTATAGTACTGTGCAGTCCAGTTCGTGGACGGCGTCCATCTCTTTGGTGAGGTTTTCGGCTAGTAGGTACCAGTATGTAGTAATACAGTACAACAGTTTGTGGATGATGAAAAATTGCTTCGTACTGTAACAGAGACTTTCGGCAGGCACCAAATTTCAGCATCCACAACGCGCGAGAAAGACCTTTTGGGCAGCGACACCCCACCGTCTCAGCAACGTGTATGCGGGGAAGAGTCCACAAGATGCGAGATGGAAGTGAGCGATGCCCCAGAGGATAGTGGCGCCGCCACTTTGGCAGCAGTTATGGATGTGGAAATTTCGTTGTGGATTGTGAAATATCATATTCTAGGTGGGCCAAATTTCCTCATCCATAATCGCGCAAAGCGGCTTTGAAAGCCAGCCAAAAGAGTGGGACGTGCGATGATGCATCAAGGGGAGATGGGCAGGTCTGAGTCGCGCCAGCGATCTGATACCTAGTGGGATTGGATGATATACAAATGATTTGGCTCCTTCATTGGATAAAACGTTGCATAGATGATTATGATTGGTGATTATGTTTAGCTTGTAATTTGTTCGATTATTCCGACCATCACTCCAGAGACCGCACGCTCTCCCCACTTGACGGGCGTTGTGGGTTATGGCGACTTCCCGCTCTCCACACTCAGCCAATATAGTATCGTAGTTTACAAGTATTAGATTACACGTTTGAATGACTATCCATTTGGAATACACAATGGACATCGGATATGACCAAATATGCATTCCAAGCGGCACCCTCGACCCGATCTCGCTGTGTAATCCACAATGCACCGAGTGCGACATCCGCGCGCACTCGGCGCATTCCATTCTCGGGCGTGCGCTTCCTCGCTTCCTCGCTTCCTCGCCTCCCGCCTCGTCCCCTCCGACGGCACTTTGCATCTCTCTCGGTCTCCG
>JAADVV010000717.1:0-12831 GCA_023335905.1 Pythium pyrilobum
CCCCCCCCCCCCCCCCCCCCCCCCCCCCCCCCCCCCCCCCCCCCCCCCCCCCCCCCGCGGGGGCCGGCGACTGCTTTGGTGGCGACTTGGTCACACGGCGGCGCGGGCGGAGCTCGGGATCGCACCCTCTACTGATGGACGACGACGACCCACCGCAACCGAAGACTGTACGGGACGCGAGGCCGAATGCAGGGAAACACGCAGAATGCAGGAGGCGGCCGGCTATTGGGACATGCACCCGGCGGCGCGGGGGGCGAATGCACTGCCGCCTGCTTTCTTCAAGAGATAGAGAGAGAGCGAGACAGACGCCAGGAGGTCCCAGACAAGCGGAGCTCGTCGTGGGCTTGTGGGTGCCCCGGTGAGTATGAATGGATCAGGTCCGACTTATTATATAGAGGAGGTCGTGGAAACCTAGCGTCGTCTTGACTTATCCTCAAAGTATCTACTGTCGTTTACGTAGGATATCGATCATAAGAGGTCTTGGGCGTGATTAATGCAGGCAGCTGGCGAGCCTCCACGATGGGGCGGGCAGCCTTTCTTCCTCGCTTTGCTGCGACAACACAATCCTGTGTGTTCTTGCCAACGGACACATGCAGATCTGTTGGTGGTTGCATTGCTTCCAGGAGACTTGAAGCAACATATCCAGATTGCTCTTTTCCCCCCTCGGGCGTAACCCCCGGCGAGATGGGATGATGAAGCATCAATGATCTGTACAGCACGTTGCAGCCTGCAACTTGCAGCGTCCCCCACCCGGCGAACACGTAACTGTCATGGATTCCGAAAACATTCCGTCTAATTGGGTAATATCGACGATACATTTGGTGTACATCTGCCATTTATAAATAGTAACGCTAGTATCTTATATAATTACGCCTCCAAAAGTCGTATGCGGCGGATTATGTTACATCAGTATGCATCCTCAACCTCCTGCTGCCAAATTGCCAATACATTTCCCCCGCCATCACCAATAAAAAAACGCACATCAGCGAAGTTGATGAAGCGCAGCGGCTTCTCCGCGCTCTGCGGGGCGCAGCGCCAGCATGGCGGCGCGGGCACCAACAGCGGCGCCCAGCGGAGACTGCTTGTGCCCATCAAGCGCGCCACGAGCAGCGAGCCGTGCATCCTCGAGCTCGTGCGCGTCGTGCTGCTGCGCTCGGACGCGAGCGACGCTTTGCCGAGGAAACGGACATGACCGCGCTGCTCGAGACCGCGTGGCCCGCGAACTGATCGGTGTGCGTGATCGCCGACAGCGCGCAGTGCATTGAAGGCCCCCTGCTGCCGCCGCTCAAGCGCCCACGCACAGCAGAATGGGAAGAAGCGTTCGAGCGGACGGTGGTGTTTGAGGACTCGCTCGGCGCGTGCGAGGCCTGCGGAGACGAGAACCCGCAGCGCGACCACCAGCGATTCAATGCGAAGGTTCTGTGTGTGAACGGCTTGCAGCACGTCGTGGTGCTCATCAAGCGGCGGCGCCAAGTCGTCCAGCACAGTGCTCCGCCAGCGCATGCGGCACCGGCGGCTCCACGACCGCCGGTGGCGACAACACCAACAGAGATGGCTGCTCGTCTGCTGATCAAGGAAGAAGAGGCGCTAAAGCAAGAGGACGCTGACGCGACCGATTCCGAGATGAAGTACGCGTCCATTAAAGAAGGACAGAGCTAGGCGGGGCGTAGTACGTCTGCGCGTTGATCCAGTTCTGGTGTCGAGTCGGAAGCAGGCCCCGCAGCGGCGCTGCGAGTGGTTCATCAGGGTACTGAGCGGCCACACCTGCCATGCCTGGTGTCACCTTCTGCGCTTGGTACCCTTCCACACACTGATAGTATCCGTCATGACGCCGAGGCGCAGTCATCTCCACACGCGTCGCACTCGCCGACCCCTCGTTGGCGGCGTCGGGCCTGCGATTCCCATTCAATCGAACGTACAACACGCTAGGCATTTGGTTCAAACACGAAGGCCGCCCGTTGAGCTGGTTCCCCTCCAAACCGAGACGCTCCAGACGCTGAAGGTTCACAAAGGAGTCGTTGGGGAAGCCGTCCGTCGTGATGCGGTTGTGGTCCAAATCGAGCTCCACGAGGTTCGCCAGTCGTCGGATCTCTCGTGGCAGCGTTGTCATTCGATTGTGGCTCAGCCCGAGCCGATTGAGGAGGCGGAGCCTGGTGATATGGATCGGGAACGAAGAGAGCGCGTTGTGGTCGAGCCGGAGGTTGCGCAGGTGGCGCGGGAACTCGACGCCTTCGGGAATCCCACGCAGCTCATTCCGCTCGAGGTACAGCGACTCGAGAGTCGTCAGTTGCGCGATCTCCGGCGGCAGCGTCGCTAGTCCGTTGCCGCCGAGACCTAGCACGCGAAGCTCAGGAAAGTGACCGATCTCGGACGGGAGGATGGAGATGTGGTGGTTGGTGAGCCAGATCTCGCGCAGGTGGTGGCCGCTCATGTGTTCGTGGACACAAATCTGGCGAGGAAAGATCTGGAGAGCCGGCGGTGTCTGCGCGGATGGCATCGCCGCAGCACTGAGGTCGACTCGTTTGGTCTTGCGCGCCGAGAACAGGCGCCGCTCAATGAGACGCTGCGTTGGATCGGTCGTGGCGTCATGGACCTTGGCGTCGTGTCTGCTGCTGGATGTGGAACCGTGCTGCTTCTTCTTGGTCGTGACGGACTTGTGCGTGGAACGCTGAGGAGAACTAACATTCTTGGTCGATGAGGTTGCCGTCATGAGTATTGAGGGATTGGTAGTACGTCAATGCGGCATCTCCGTCTCGTCCGGGCGATTCGAAGAGACTCTTCCCAACAGTCACGTCGAACGGGGTGTTTGTGTTTTTTCATATTTCGAGGCTGCGTTAGATCGCAAGATAAAGCTTTGACAACATGCAGACCACCCTCTTCACGTACTCTTTTCTTCGTGGAGCTCTCCCCCCTTTTTTTCATTCTCCTGTCTTGCATAGATCCACTTATTGTCAGTGAGCACTCTGTCGCGCGTCACGCTCTTCCCAGTCAAACGACTCGAGGAATCGGAAAAACTCGTTGTAGCGGTCGAGCAGGCTGGCGAGAGCGTCCGGATACGGACGGCGGCCACCGCCGCGCCGACTAGTACCTCCGCGGCTACTTCCACCAAGCGACGACACAAAACTCTCGTCGGAATCGCTTCGTCGACGGCTGCGCCGCGGCCGATCGAGGTGCTTGATATCGACTCCGGACGCGTTGCGGTGGGCGTAGAAGCAGTTCGATCCGAACGGACACGAGCCAAACGTGCCGTCAAAGTACTTGCACTCTCGGATCGCCAAGTGGCGCTTGTAAGCGTCCACCACTTCCATCTTTTCGTCCCCTGTGCAGAACTTGAGTGACGGCACGATATAGTTGCTCGGTAGTCGGCACGCTGGACACGCGCGCGTGACCTCCACCTCCATGTCTTTCGCTTGTCGCCACGAGCGGAGACAGTCGAGACAGAAGCAGTGGTCGCAGCCTACATGGGAAAACGATATCAGCGTACTAGCAACGTCGGAATAACCAAACACGCACACCACCACTCACTCAACAGTCCAAAGTGCTTCCCGGCCTCGACAATATCTTCGAAGCAAATGCCGCACGTGACATCCTGGTCCTGATTGCTCGCACTCGCCGCAGAAGCTGCCGTGTGTCGTCCTCCTGAGACTGACGCCGTCTGCGATGATCGAGACCCTCGCACTTGACTTATTTGAAAGTCTGCATATGTAGCACTAGACGAAGCAGCAGCAGCAGCAGTGGTGGCCGCTGTGGCGTGCCGCAGGCGGCAGTAGTCTCCATACTTGCAGTTGCCTCGCTGGAAGAACGGACAGTCGACCATCGTCGCTGCGACGGTCGCCATCATCTCCTCGTCCGGCTGGTTGTCTTCCCCGCTGGACACGGCACCTGGAAGCGCGTGCGAGTACGTGCAGCGGCTACCAAAGCGGCACTTGCCCAACACGAAAAAGCGGCAGAGCGTCGGCGGCGGCGGCGCCAGCGCTGCAGCAACCCGCGGCGGAGGCGAGGAGGCGTAGTCGGCTGAGCTGCCATCGTCCTCCTCATCTCCAAACTCGGACGCATCCTCTTCGTCTTCGTCCTCGTCGTAAAAGTCCTCGTAGTCGTCGCCTTCGCCGTAGTACTCGTCGCTCGACCCGTCGGGTTGCCAGCCCGTGTACCCACCAGTGCGTTCGTCGCCCGACCAGTAGTAGTCGTCGTAGTCGCCACTCTCCATCGACACGTCCGAGTCTTCCGCCACAGCGGCCACTGCGGAGACACTTCATACACACGTTCGCTTAGTGTCAGCTGCACGCGTGGGGAGAAAGACGAGAGAAGACCATTCCCGTTATACCTTCTCGCCACGGGTGGAACCGCCGCGGCTACCGGCGGCGTGGCGGCGCGTCTCGCGCTGCTTTTTTCGCGAGCACCACCACAGATTCAGTGTCTATCATTCTAACCGTCTCATATAACCTCCACACTGCCGCGTACCGTCGTCCACGAGCCATGGAGAGGGAGGCGATCGCTTCTTCGTCGCTTGGTCCCGTTCGCCGTGTTGCACTTGGAAGAGTGATTGTGTCCCTGGCGAGCACGGGAAATGGGGTCAGTAGTGTGGTCCACACTAAATTAAAATGACGGTACTAGTCAAGAGGATACTCCATATTTACGCAAATAGACCATTCACGAAGCCATCCATGGCTTCAACCTTGTCAATCGTCAGTTCGCGGACGTCTCGGCTGACCGCTGCCTGAGTGCCTGGACGACGTCGCCAATGCAGTCGAGGCACAGATTCATGCCGCAGCAGCGCTGGTGCGTGCCTGCGTCGTTGGCCGCCGAACACAGCGAGCACGACGGGTACACACTCGGCGACGGCAGCTTTTCCACGATGAGTCGGCGCCATGCGTCCGACGATCGATCCACTTCTGGTGCCGGCGTATGAGAGGCCGTATCCGCTGGAAACGATCTGCCGGCCGACCTCGTGGTTGGCCGTGGGTCGTCGCGAGGCTGCAAGGGCTCTGGAGCGGTCGCCGTCACGGCGGTGATGTCTAACGACGTCCCAAGACACTCGACCTCGTCTTCGTCGTCGTCGCTTTCCGTCCCGTCGGCACTCACCACAGGCGACGATGCCGTGCGCGGTGAACGTGAGCCATCCACTTGGGAACTGCCATCCGCGGTGGCATCAGCCATGTCCGTGTTCATATTGGTTGCAACGCCGCCTGAGGGTGGTTGTGTCTGGGTCGCCTCTTTTCCAACGTCGACGACACTGACTGCGTCCCGACTCGCATCGTCTGACTCGACATCCATCAACTCCTGCGTGTCGGCAACGCTGGACGCTCGGGACGAATAGTGTGCAGATGTTGCTGATGGATCGAGCGCGCTGTCGAGTTCTTGGGTGTCCTCCATCTCGATATCAACTGGAGCTGTCTGGGGGCTAATCGTCATCGGTTGCGTATCACTGCCGTTTGGACCTCTTAATGCATCGTCTTCGAGTACGCGTTGCGTGGTGTCGACATCCTTCTCATCATTGCTCGTGCCGTGCCGAGCAGGATTCATATCAATGCTCACAGCCACCGGTAACTTCGCTGCGATCGGCGACAAGTCGCTCCACTTGAAGCCGTTGCCTTCAATTCGTAGCGTCTCCAAGCGCTGCAGTCGGAGCACGCGCGGCGAAATTCCAGGCAGCGCATTACAGCGCAAGTCGAGCACACGTAGCACAGCCAAGCCATCCCAGAAGGCATTTGGGATCGATGCCAAGTTGTTGTGGGCCAGTTCGACGACCTCAAGCTTGGTCAACTGGCCGAGGGAAGGGGGGAGCACCGCGAGGGAATTGCCGGAAAGGCGCAGCTCTCTCAGCTGCACGAGTCGGGAAATGCTTGGCGGCAACGACACGAGCAGGTTGTTGCACAAGTCGAGCACTTGAAGAGACTGGCTGAAGCTGAAGAGTATTGTTGACGGGACGCGGTGCAACAACGAGGTAGTTTGCTCGACCTGGAGTTGGTGCAGCTGTGGTGTGCAAGATCCGTCCCCACCTAGCAGCTCACGGAGGCGGATACGCACACCAGCCGTCTGGGCGAGTTCGTTTGCATATGCCTCCGCACGGTCTTGATCACTGGCTCCAAAGAGGATCTCCAAGGTACCCATGATCTCCCATAAAGAGCGATCCAGCGGGTTCATCTTCAGCCGATGACCGAGAAGATGCGTCAGTCCAGTCACGTTCCGGTCTTTGACCTCCAGCATCACGAGAGACCGAAGTGTTGCGGCATCGAGCACGCGCGACTCATGGAGCACCAGATGCCGCAGCGCGCCACGTACGCGTATCCTGTCGCTCTCCGAGACTCCGGCATCTGTAAATCGCAACGGTGAAACACTCGGTCAGTTCTATCACCCCATGACTCTCTGGTGCAGCACAGCGTACCTAAATAGGCGTGGAGAAAGCTGGTATAATTGCCGAGGTGATACTGGAAAGTAGCGAAGAGCTGCGGTCTCTCGTGCGCTGGAGTCGCTGTGAGGCACAAGTTGAACAGGCTCGTGTCGAGGCTCGAGGAAACACTCGACACCATGTGATTGTACTCCACACACAGGCCGATCGCACCACCCAGAAGAGGCATCCCTTCGTCGCCCACGCCCGCGACCAACTCCGCGTTAATCTTCTGTCGAATCGCCCGCGTTGATGCGCTGCGAGGGCCGACATCTCTCAGATACCGATCCAGCAAGGATGACAACTCGCGCGACGCGTTGAGCTCGTCGGCTTGATTGAGCAGATCCAACTGCAAGTGGAACCGCGTAGCCCACACCAATCTGCGGCATTCACGAGGGAGAACAGCCCAGCTGGAGGAAGCTCCCTGGATCACGAGCATGTCGATCGCGTCGACCGCTGTCTGAATACCGCAGACCTGGCCGAGCAATTGTACTGCCGCAACGAGATAGTACGTATCTTGAGTGATATCTTGCTCGTCCGAGTCGTCGTTCCCGCTTTCCCCGAGCTGGCTCTTCACGATATAGTCCAGGATGTCTCGAATTGCAGCGTGGAACATCAACACGAGGAATTCCTGCTTGTCCCTGACGTTGGTTTCTCGGGCCATGTCTTTCAGCGCTCGCTTCGAGTACAAAGGGTTCTTGGTTGGAAGAATTGCCGTGAGCCGCGCGACCATGAACTTGAGCGTCGGGAATTCTGTTCGCAACGCGGTATCGGAGAAATGGTCCTTGCGATGCAGCAGGTAGTGGTGGAGCGCCTCTCCAAAGCGTTGGTAGACTTGCGAGACTGGCAACGTAGACGTGACGGTCTTGTATCTCGCCATCAGCTCTTCGAGGAGTTCTTCGCCCTTGTCTACGTTCTGGAGTCGTTCTCGGTACACGTTGGCCAGAGCTGTCACAACCCGAGGAAGCAGCGTTTCTCGGGCAAGCTCTTCGTTGGTAAATGCTTCGAACCCGCTCTTTGATCCTTCCGAATCATCAAGGGTGTGGCTGGAAATGACCACCCAGTTGTGCCGTAGCACTTCCATGCCCGGTGGCACAAGGGCTGTGTCACCGAAGTGTGAGAACGCTGCTTCGCAAATGCTCAGCGCTGTGGTCGGGTCTTGAACGGAGACGAAGTGGGCATCCGACGGCAGAAGCATTCGGTACACGTCAACAGCATCGCATACCTTGAACTGCCGATCTTGAAGCCACAAAGGCACACACTCGAACAGCGAGATGTGGACGTGCAGAACGTACAGCACGAGGATGTCGTCGCCGATCATTTGGTCACGCACATCCTTTTGCCCCTGATTTGGCGAACTCGCTCCATCATCATTGGCGCTGGCATCCGTCGCGGGTCGTCCCCCATGGACAGCCCACAAGAATCTGCACGCCTCATCGACAGCCCCCGCGTTGCACAACATTGCGCACTTCTGGATCACCACATCGCAGAGCAGCACGGAAAACGCGTCCTTGACTTGGCGGCGCTTGGCTTGCTGCGATGCTGCTGCGACGACCTGGAGGAGTGTCGCGTACGTTGCATCTCCTTCCTTCAACTTATTCAAAGATGACGACTGAAGCATCAAGAAGTGGCGCCACAGCGAGACAGATCCCGGTATAAAGCCCAGCGCTTGCTCTGTGAGCTCCAACTCGGCCATGACGTCGCGATGCGTGGTGAGCAGCTGGCTCAGTCGAAAGTGGAGCAGCCATAGCTCCTCACAGTACGCATTATCTTCGACTTCGAGGGCTCGCGACAACACTCGTAGACTCCCCTCGACCCGCGAAAGGCTGAGCGACGCACGCTCGCGAGAGTTCGGATCCTGCAAGAGATCGCACAGCGCACACACTTCACGTCGCAATCGATCCAGCTCTGTGATTCTCGCGTTCTCGTCACTGACAGCAAAATCAAATGGGTCAGAGAGCAGAACCGATCGTATTCCTGCAAAGGCGTCCTACCTCCACGATAGCTCGATTTCCAGGGACCGAACAGCCAGCAGAAGCCACGCGTCAACGTCCTCCGGGTTACTCGTCAGATATTCTTCCAGTGCGGATACCGCAAAGCGAGACGACAACAGGTCTTCAGCTGCTGTCTCCCCGTGGATACAGTATCGAGAACGGAAGTCTTCCGCCTCACCGTCGCTTTCCGATTGAGGAGTGCCCAGGGCGAGAAAGTTTTGGTCAATGGAACCTTTGTGCGACTTGCCTTTCGTCGAATCATCGAGAGCATCACTTCGGTCCTTCCATGGGGGTGGTTGCTCTCGAGATTCGTTTCTCTGGACAGACTTCGCCTATTTGGAGGTCAAACAGAACGCTGTAACCCAATGCACCAAGCTCCGTCTATCGAAAGTAGCAGCACGTACACTGTGAAGAATCTCGCCCACAGGCGGCCACCGTTTCCTCATATCATCGCGCAGCTGGACGAATTGGTTCAAAGCTGCTCTCGCAGGGCTAGGCATCAGACGAACCTCTCTCGCAGCCGCATCGATGGGTTGAAGGCTGCCTTCCCAGCCACTACCCCCTTCATCACCGTCCGCCTCGTCCGCACCATTGAAATCTCGCTGATGCTGGTAGGGGCAGTTCGCGTCGTTGCAGGCTCCGCTCAATTCATACATACACAGTAATCTACGATAGCAGTACGCATGTGTTAAGTCCGTCGAAGCAATGGAGAACACGTGCAAAAAGGTCCGACCACGCAGCATCAACTCACTTCATGGGATCCGCTCGCCTCGCCCGCTTGCGTTTGATCGTCCGCGCATCACTGGAACCACAAAACGTTGAGAACTGCTTCATCACCGACTCCCGCTCGAGATCGAACGGACGGTCAAAACGCGTTGTTCCATTCGCGATTCCACTGGGCTGTCGGGTCGGTTTGTCGTCGTTTCCACTGGCTGCAGCGTTGCCCAACCATGCTGTCGCATCCTTCAGTGATGGCATGAGGTGCGGAAAGGCAGTCTCGACCTCTTCAACTGCATTTGAAAGTCCACAGCCCCCCAGACAAATGGACATCACCACGTCTGAGTGGGTATCGATCTTGCCATCGCGTTCCCGAAGCGCTGCGACGATAGTTTGCGCGTTCACCGAGCCGATAAGCTGAACAGACCGCGGAGCACTGTGCGAGTCAGCAATCCACGACGCAACTCGTTCCTCGATTGCTGCCTTCTCGACTTCGATCCACTCCTGGATGTGTTGCTTGCTCGAATTGGTACGTGTCCGCGAGCGCTCGTCGAGACGTCTAGGAGGCGGTCCGGCCACGGGGAAGCCCTCACCGGTCACAACAGACTGGAGCAAACTCGCACTTTGCTTTATAGTCGCTTTGACCGATTCCACCGTTGTGTTTCTCCCCGTGTACGTTTGCATCGACTCGCGAAGCGCTTCGACCGTGATTCGCTAAAGACGTCCCCATACAACGTGAGCAGCGAGTACCACGGTCCGCTGACATTCGATCGACGAGTCAACGCACCTGTCCCGTGTGAAGGAAATGGCGCGTCGCCACACGGAATGCGACTGCCGCCGTATCCTCGTCCGAGTCGCACGATACGTCCGATGTTTGAGTGACTAGCAACAAGATACAGACACCATCAGTGACAGCAAACGACGGTACCATGCAAATCGGTAGTACGTACACGGTGGGTACTGGGTTGGAGGCGACGTCGCGGTGGCATCGCTCACTTGGCGTTTGCCCAGTGCCGTCGTGGTCGTCGGCACGAGCACCAGCTTGTTGCTGCGCCGTGGCGGCGGCGTACGGCTCACATTGGGCGGCGTTCTCGCCGGTGGCGACGGCGAGCGCGACGCAGCCGCTGACGCTGGCGCAGAGCTGGAGGAAGTCACGATTGTGGGCGGCTCCTTCCGGTCGCTCGCGCGGATGGTGCGCAGGTGGTCCGTCATCTTGCTCGCCATTTGCTGGTGCGTCTGCGCTCCTCCCCCATACCATCCATCAGCCATCCGCTCGCTCGCTCATCCGCAACTATCGCTCAAGCATCCGCTACGGTCGCACCTTAATCAGCTGCAGCGTCTTCTCCCGGAGCTCCTGCATCACCTCGCTCTTGGTCTGTCTCGTGCGCGTCGGCGTCGTTCTGTCATCACCACAACATTCCGTTTCCCCCCACAAACGATGAGCCAACCACCCATCCCTGAGCCGACCACCAGCTCAGTCCACGTACGCATTCTCCTCCCCACGACTGGCATCGCTCTCCGCATGCGCGCTCGCTTCTGCGTGTTGCACAGCCGCGTTCGCATCGTCGACACCCACATGCGGAGGTGGCGACGACTGCTTCGCGTGCAGCAGCTGCCGCTGCTTCTTGAGCCACGCAGAGCGCTGCAGCTCGAACTCGCGCCGCATCGCGCACCTTTCTCTCTCCTCCTCAAGCGTGCGCAGCTGCGTGCGCATCTCCGCGAGCGACAGCGACGCCGGGGCCATCGCGTCGGCGGCGTCGTGCATGCTCGTTGCCGTTGATTGCCCCAGGGTTTCGAAGCGGGGCTGTTCCATTAGGCTATGCTAGGTCGATATCCTAGTTTGACGTGGCCCACTTGGTAAAACGTTAAATCAGTGGATTGCTGCTGCGACCTTCCAAGATCGCACACCAGGTTGAAGCAACGGACAGATCCATCCGCGCGACGGGAGAAGAGGAATTCGCGTAGAGATGTCGGGCGTGCAGGTGCTGCAGGACGGGAACCCGCGCCAAGGCGGCATGGACGTGGACGAGCGCGGCCAGTGCATCCACGGTGCGTGGGTCTGTCGGAGGATAGAATGTGTAGGCGAACTGACCGAGGACGAACGCGCAGACATCGTCGACTGGTTCGAGCGCAAGACCGACCTCACGGCGCGAGGTGCCAAGAACGCCGGTGAGTTGTGTAATTGCTATGCGTACTCATTGGGGAGGAGGAGGACTGATGCTGGTGGCGTAGATATCGAGGCGCTGGAGAAGGAACTCGGGCGGGAAATCCCCGACGTGAGGCAGAGCGTATCCTTGGCGGTGGACGAGGTGGTGGCGTCGCAGCTCACTTTCCCTCTCGCTGTGCTGCGGTAGCCACTGCGTGATTTGCTCAAGAAGCAAAGCGGTGGCATCTGGTTCGACGAGTACAAGTCGCTCAAGCCCGACGTGAGTGGTGCTGGGCCATTCGCTGTGTCGCCGCCAAGCGTGAGACTCAAACGTACCACCGTTGTGCTGCCGCGTAGGATATTGTGAAAACGGCGGAGACGCTCTCCGGCGTGAGAGGGTGGAAGGCTTCATTCGTGCCATTCGCCGCGGACGTCGATGGCAATGCGTTGGTCACGGACATGGCGTCTAAGAACGTCGTGTTCGTGTTTGGCGAGGACGGCACGGGCGACCAGCTCGCGGCCTCGCTCTCGGCGTACCTCGAGGCGTACCGCAACCGCCTGCTCTCGGGCCAGTTCGACTTTGTGGAAGATGTTGGTCTCGTCGAGCGCTCGGGCTCTCGAAAGTAACGACGGCTCATGGCCGAGTACAGCAGCTTATCAGCCAGATTGGCAATGCGCTCGTGAGCATTCCAAACAGCAAAGCAACAGGAAAACGGCAAATCAATTTATATCTCCTTTCAGCACCAAAGCGTCATCATGCCATGGTGCGGATGCCCATGGGCTTCATGTCCGACCGCGTCGCGTGGAGAACGGTCTTGCCGGATAGACCCGCCTGGGTCGCTAAATGTCTCGTGATCCGTTCGTGGCGCTTGCGGAGAAACCATCCAAAGAGCGCGACAAACGAGCAGAGCACGAGGACCGTGCCGATCAAACCAGCGATGGAGATGTCCTCGGCCCCGCCGGCCACCGTCTGGTCGGCGATCGAAAAGCTCAGCTTCACGCCAGTCGTCTCGACGCGGCGCGCAAACGTGCCGTGCGAGCGCAGAGTACTTGTCGCGTTCCCCAGTTCGCTCTGCAGGAGCTCAACAATGTCGTTCAGAGACCGCTCTCCCACGCGAGACGCAGGCAGAATTTGGAAGAAGACGACGATGCTGCCTCGTCGGATCGCCGTGATCTCGAGCCGCGTCCGTGGGATCTGCAGCGCCGCCGCGACCTCGGTCGTGAACGCGAGCTCGAAGGCGTCCCATGCCTCGGGCGAGAACAGCACCTCGTCGTAGCTAGTCTCCACTTGGTAGCGCACAGACACGAGCTTTGAGCCGCACTCCATGCCGTTGCAGATGCGCGTGAGCGACGGCTTCTTGCCCTTACAGGCTGTCGCACCGGCAGCCTTCTTGTCCAGCGTAACGTCCCAACAAATGGCTTCTCGTGTGCGCTGGCCGCCACCACAGCCGCTGCCACACTCGCCCCACTCGGCCACTTTCCACACAAAGGCGGTCTGTTCATTCTTGACGCTGCAATCCGGCGGGTTGAAGCCTGGGCGGCAGATGCAGTGGCCATCAGCAGACGACGCGGCCTCGCTCAGCCGC